>JBAMAW010000401.1:0-37273 GCA_037043295.1 Amiota minor
GGAACAGCACTCAAAAAATAGTATGACCCTACAAAACTCGAGAACGGCTGGACCAATTTTGATGATTTTGTTTTTTTTTTTTGTTGTACTCATGGAGTTACAGTCAGGTTCTTTGCTACATTTGGATCCGGTAGGTAGCGCTGTTGTCCAGATATAGATAGTTTTATGCCATTTTTAAATTTTTTTTTTTATTTGGTGCAAAATATACTGAACCGATTTTTTTTTTTAAAGAACAAATGATTCTTAAAGTTGCTTAGGTTATAATAGAATATTAAAATATATTGTAAATTATTAATTACACATTTTACAACAAAGCTTTTTATAAAAAACACCCAATTAACGTATAAGGGGTGTAGCAACGCACGCCGGTTAACGCTAGTTAATAATAAACAAATACTAACAATCATCGATAAATTCTCAAAGTTCGCAGCAGGATACACATTATCTACCATAGAAAGTCTTAAAATTATAAAAGTACTTAAACAATTCATGACCATACACGGAATACCCAAAAAAAAAAAACAAAAGAAATTATAGTTTGCTATCAAGGAGCCGAATTCTCTTCAAATATTTTCAAGTACTTTTGTAAACAATATGATACTACCTTACATATGACGTCATTTCAACAGTCGTCAAGTGATTCCAAAGTGGAGAGACTTCACTCTACCCTCACGGAAACGTACAGAATAATATTAAACACCAAGAAATCCGAACACTTGGAATGCGATTATGACGATATCCTTTCTGAAATTCTTATAACATACAATAACGCAATACATTTGGCTACGAAAATTACACCTTGATTTTAACAATACCATCCAATTTGATTAATATCACGAAAATCTAGGAATATTAAATGTATTCCAACAAAAATTATATTCGAAGGTAAGAGATATAATGGAATATAAAAAGAAAAACAGAATTAACAAAATAAACATAAACAGACAAGAACCAATAGAGCCTATTCAGAATGAACAAGTATACAGGAAGAAAAACAGACGAAATAAAATCACACCGAGATTTACAAAGCACAAGGTTAAACAAAATACAAATGAAAAATCAGAAACTACACAAATCAAAAGTTAAAAAACGAACAAGAAAAGATAAATTAATACTATAAAGACAAAGACGGAAAAATTAAAATTACATAATTATAATATCGAAATTTTCCAAAATCTCGCAAACAACATCGCAGAAAGTATTCTTTTGCGATCCACTCACGACTGAGTGCCCAGAGACTGCCTGTTCTCTGCCTCTGCTTCTCACTGCTGCTTGCCGCGCCCTGTTGCCAAACTTCCTTACATTTTCCTCTCTTTGCTGCAGGCTGTATAGTCCGCGCGCTGTTGCCGCACTCCCTTACATTCGGCCATCCTGATCTTCTTCATTCGACCCGGATGACAGCAAATCTTCATTTTCAGCGATAAACTTCCACAGCTTAATGTTATCACAGCTGGTGAGTGTAACGTTTGGTCCCTTAGCATCCACAGCAGCTTTCTTTACATCGTATCGACCGTTGCGTTTTACCTTAATAATTTCATATGGACCCAAGTACTTGCTCGCTAACTTTCGACCTGCTACAAATTGGGTCCGCTTTATCGCCACCAAATCTCCTACCTTATTTATATGCTCTTCACGCCGCTTTTTATCATATCTTTCTTTATGTGCCTCTTGAGCCAGCTGTATATTGCGCTTAGCCTCTGCACGTAGTTGATGCCGCTCTTCATTGAAACGATCTATCAGTTCCTGATTCAGTAGCTCTAGCACACGATCCTTAGCTTTGCTTAACATATTTACTTCAAACATGATCTCGAACGGCGATGACTTCGTAGAATCGTGTATGTGTGTATTAATTGCTCTTTGTACTTGCGGTACATATTTAAACCAGTAAAGTTTCATTACCTGAAGTCATACTTAATTGGAGATGCATTTAATCTCATAAAGCACATTCAAATCACTGGCGACAACTATCCTCAGGCATGGGAACGTCTTCGAGAAAGGTATGACAAAAAGCCACTGATCATTCGATCTTTCGTGCAAAATTTCCTAAGTCTACCGCACACAAGCACATCAAATGTAACCATTCTGCGGAAGATACATGATGGAGCTGACGGTGTGTTGAGGGGATTGACGGCACTCAATTGCACAAGTCGTGATCAGTTCTTAATTCACATATTAGTGAAAAAGTTGGATGATGAAACCAGACAGGCTTGAGCGGAGAAGTGGGAAGGTGAATCTGACACCATTGGTAGTTTCTTGGCATTCTTGTCAAGGCGATGCGATGATTTAGAGACGCTACAGCCATCACGTGGTACACAAAGTCGACGAGCTGTCGCGATAAGCCATGCGAACACAGAGCAGAAGAAACCTTGCAAAGTCTGCAATGCGGCACATGCCATGTACGCATGTAGAGCTTTCAAGGTATTGGATGTTGAAGCCCGCAGAAAGGTATCACAAGAACACAATTTATGCTATAACTGCTTAAGTGCTACCTATAGAGCAAATCAATGCAATTCAACATACCGTTGTCGAAAGTGTAAGGGCAAACACCACACCCTTCTTCATATGGAACAAGCCACCTCCGTTGACCGCACTTTAACTGCTAATCACGATTTGGATTGCTACATACAATCGTCATCATTTGAGAGAGAGTCACTTCCAGCTGCGCACAATAATTTTTCATCATACGCTACTTCAAGTACGTTATTACCAACAATCGTTGCCAACATAGTGGACGCTCATGGCAAGCTGTTGAAATGCCGTATGCTGCTCGATTCCGGTTCTACGAAATCATTCATAACTGAATCTTTTGTTCAACGTGCTGGCTTCTCACATCAACATGCTCGCTTTTCAGTGTTTGGATTCTCTGTCAATAATGTTGGAGTTACTCGTGGACGAGTTCATATCAATATAAAATCATGTGTATCTAACCATTCATACAAATTAAATGCACTGATTATGTTAAAATTGACATCGTCACTACCGGCGGAATTGGTCGACATATCCAGCGCTACATGGACTCAAATAAAACGATTAAGATTAGCAGATCCTTCCTTTAATGTACCAGGACCAGTTGATATCATCATTGGGTCGGATCAGCTTTGGAATATCTACACAGGCGAGCGATTACAATTCGGTGACAAACTACCTATTGCTCTTAATTCCATTTTTAGTTGGTTAATCGCAGGGTCTTGCCATGGTATCGCTGGAGATGTTACGATTGCACATACATACACTGCTGAGCAAGACACGGATACTCTGATACGTACCTTTATGGAGATGGAATCTGTTGAACCGAACACTGCGACAGTCAATGCGTCAGAACCTGCTGAAAATCACTTTATTAATACTCACACCAGAGATAAAGCCGGTACGTATGTTTTGCAATATCCATTTAAAGACAAGACCGTGCCTATTGATGCTACGTTGAAGCAAGCAACTCAAAGATTTTACAGTCTAGAACGAAGATTTAACAGAGATCCAAATGTTAAACAACAATACGTAAAATTTATGGAAGAATACTTGGAGCTCGGACACATGCAACTAATACCTCACAACGAAGTGGATATTGATGATTCAGAATGTTTCTATTTGGCACATCACGCAGTATTTAAGAATGACAGCACCTCAACCAAATGCCGCGTGGTATTTGATGGTTCCCGCAAAGACGAATCAGGATATTTACTTAACGACCGACTACACATTGGCCCACCTATTCAGAGAGACTTGTTTGGGGTGACAATACGTTTTTCGACAACATCGATTCGGTTTCACGACCGACATCGAGAAAATATTCAGAGGAATCAAAATTGCTCCAATTCATACCAACTTCCAGCGCATTGTTTGGCGACCAGACGAACACTTACGGCTGCAGCATTATCGCTTGATGACAGTGACTTATGGTTTATCTCCGTCACCATTCCTAGCAGTTCGTGTTCTGCAACAACTTGCACATGATTACAAAGACACTCACAAAGCAGCATCAAAGTTTTTGGCTAACGACACATACGTTGATAACATCGCTACTGGTTGCAATTCAATAGAAGAACTCATTGAACTTAAAGACGAAATAATAGATTTACTGTCGAAAGCAAACTTCAATTTGAGGAAATGGTGTTCAAATTGATGGCCGTTGCTAGACTCCTTGCCGGTGGATGTTCGCGAAAATAACCCAGTAGATATTAATGACATATCTGGCTATCAAGGAACCGAATTCTCTTCAAATATTTTCAAGTACTTTTGTAAACAATATGATACTACCTTACATATGACGTCATTTCAACAGTCGTCAAGTGATTCCAAAGTGGAGAGACTTCACTCTACCCTCACGGAAACGTACAGAATAATATTAAACACCAAGAAATCCGAACACTTGGAATGCGATTATGACGATATCCTTTCTGAAATTCTTATAACATACAATAACGCAATACATTTGGCTACGAAAATTACACCTTGATTTTAACAATACCATCCAATTTGATTAATATCACGAAAATCTAGGAATATTAAATGTATTCCAACAAAAATTATATTCGAAGGTAAGAGATATAATGGAATATAAAAAGAAAAACAGAATTAACAAAATAAACATAAACAGACAAGAACCAATAGAGCCTATTCAGAATGAACAAGTATACAGGAAGAAAAACAGACGAAATAAAATCACACCGAGATTTACAAAGCACAAGGTTAAACAAAATACAAATGAAAAATCAGAAACTACACAAATCAAAAGTTAAAAAACGAACAAGAAAAGATAAATTAATACTATAAAGACAAAGACGGAAAAATTAAAATTACATAATTATAATATCGAAATTTTCCAAAATCTCGCAAACAACATCGCAGAAAGTATTCTTTTGTGATCCACTCACGACTGAGTGCCCAGAGACTGCCTGTTCTCTGCCTCTGCTTCTCACTGCTGCTTGCCGCGCCCTGTTGCCAAACTTCCTTACATTTTCCTCTCTTTGCTGCAGGCTGTATAGTCCGCGCGCTGTTGCCGCACTCCCTTACATTCGGCCATCCTGATCTTCTTCATTCGACCCGGATGACAGCAAATCTTCATTTTCAGCGATAAACTTCCACAGCTTAATGTTATCACAGCTGGTGAGTGTAACGTTTGGTCCCTTAGCATCCACAGCAGCTTTCTTTACATCGTATCGACCGTTGCGTTTTACCTTAATAATTTCATATGGACCCAAGTACTTGCTCGCTAACTTTCGACCTGCTACAAATCGGGTCCGCTTTATCGCCACCAAATCTCCTACCTTATTTATATGCTCTTCACGCCGCTTTTTATCATATCTTTCTTTATGTGCCTCTTGAGCCAGCTGTATATTGCGCTTAGCCTCTGCACGTAGTTGATGCCGCTCTTCATTGAAACGATCTATCAGTTCCTGATTCAGTAGCTCTAGCACACGATCCTTAGCTTTGCTTAACATATTTACTTCAAACATGATCTCGAACGGCGATGACTTCGTAGAATCGTGTATGTGTGTATTAATTGCTCTTTGTACTTGCGGTACATATTTAAACCACTTCAACGGTTCTTCTGTAGACAGCTTAGCCATTACTAATAGAATTGACTGATTTGCTCTTTCGACCTGACCATTACATCTAGTTACCCCTGAGGTAGTCCAAACGTGTTCCACCAGGTTTGCGGTTAAAAAATCACTAAATGCATTTGACGTGAACGCAGCACCTCTGTCGCTTACAATACGTTTTGGAAAGCCGAATATAGCCGCCCATTCAGTCATTCTCTTAATAACTTCTTCTTGACCGATGACTTTGTTGAGAAGATCCAGACGAATTTCGAAAATGTGTCTACCATAACTAGGATAAACTTATATTGTTTCGATGTTGCATCCATTGTGGTATAGAATTTGGCGGTTCGCAATTTCTCCAAAACATCTTCTACGCACACTCTCAACGTATGATCCTTCTTTTTCACGACGACAATTCTGCTTGCAACATTTGAAAATGACTTGCGAACAACACCTTGATCAAGCCATTCATCTACCTGTGCTTAATTACTCCACCTGGAAAAATCTTCAATTCTATCGGGGACTGTTTTGAAGCTACCGGCTGACAACATTTTTTAATTATACAATACTATCTATACTTTTTTGGTATTGCGGTGGTAGTGTGAAACTGTTTGGTGTTTCTACCACATTATATATCAGTCGAATTCTCATTATATATCTTAGTCGAATTCTCTTCTTCTAGACTTGCAAAATGAAACCCATGTTTGTCGGGGGTAAAATAAAATTCACTTAAAAAATCGTATCCCAATAACGCATAGTGATCCATTTTATTGTCAGGAACTACTACAAATTTCTGTTGTATATGCAGCTGATTCACTGTTACTCGGGCTACAAAACTTCCTATCGGATTTGTTATCATGTTGCCCAAACCACGTAGCAAAGACACATTTTCGTATAGTTTAATATTGTGTAACTTTTTGACGACGCTTTCTTTGATAATAGTAACGTCCGACCCTGTATCGATTAGGCAATCTATCTGGATGCCATTGACAATTGTTTCAGTACGATTGCAGGTTTGAACCACACTTACTCTTTCAACTTTATTTGGACAAACGCGCGCAATATGCCAATTTTTATTGCAATGAAAGCATTTTGTTTCATCTTTGCAATCTTTTCTTTTATGTTCTGCTGAGCCACAATTTAAACAAATTTCCCTTCTTTTAAAGTCTACAAACTTCCTTTTGCTGTTTTCGTTAAACTTATCTTTGGCAACGGTTCCTTCTCCTTTTCTTTCGTTTATATTCATGTTCTCGTTCTTTTTATTTATGCGCTCAAATATCATATACTCATCTTTGAGTTCTTTCAACGACTTGCAGCGATATAAATTTGGTTTGTACTCCGTTTTGATATTCATTCAACTATAAAGCGCAATACAGCTACCTCTTCAACTTTACCGTTCACTGCAATTTTTTTCATATTAAGCATGTATTCGTGGAATGACTCACCCTTTCGCTTCTTTCTCTCTCTTAACTGCTGATGAACATCGGCACTGCTAAAACTGCATTCAAATTCCTCACACAATGCACACTTAAGATGATCATAGTCACCGAACAATTCAGATTCCAAAAACAAATGAGCTGCACCTTGCATTTTTCCTCGGGCTGGTACATATTTCTGGTTTTTTTTTTTTTGTGAGCTCATATGCTTCTGCGTTTTTTGTGAAAATGTCGAACCACTTATCAACAGGCACTGAATATCTATCGAAGTCCCTTATTACTCTTTCAAAATGTTCTGCTGAAATCATTGTTGTATTCTTTTTACCTTCGTCCCTTCGCTCATCCACTTCTATTTTAAGAGATAATAATTCTAACAACTGCTGCATTCACTTTTCAATATTAGCGTTTTGCTCCGTTAGAATTATTTTGTTATCTTCCTATGTCATTCCAGCAATTTTTCCTTCCTCTTCTTGTTCATCATCATCCTCAACAATGCAACGCTTCTCGTCTTTCATGACCTCTTTTTCTGTTCGTCTCTGCGCGCTCTGCTACTTCTTTGCAATCTTCGACATCTTTTTATTCTCTTGCGCAGCCTTCGGTGTATGCGTCAACATCATTTTATTTCATCAATTGCAGTTTTTGCCTTACTTGTGGTTGTTACTTTTTTTTTTTTTTTCTTCTATTTTTGTCCTTTTAGTAAACTGCACTTTACTTATATTAATTTACGCGTTCAGAACCGGCTTGAGCCCCCAAATGTAAAGTTATGACGAAATGACGACTTTTGCGATCCACTCAGGACTGACTGCCCAGACACTGCCTGTTCAGTCCTCTGCTTCTCATTGCTGCTTGCCGCGCGCTGTTGCCAAACTTCCTTACATTGTCCTCTCATTGCTGCAAGCTGCAAAGACCGCGCGCTGTTACCACACTCCCTTACATGTATAGCACGTGTTGTGGTGTCACTCCTTGCCGCCTTTCTCTTCGGTGTATCTCTGACAAGCACCTCGATAATTTTGTCAGCTGTAGCAGAACTCGAACGCGGCCCTGTGGTGAATTAGCCGAATGATCGAATATATAACCAATAGCTATATTGAAATGTTTATATCGGGTTTTCCATTAGGGACTTGACAAGTTCACTGTAAATGCAGCCTTAAACCAATAACCAAACTGTAAATGTCAATATATTCATTAAAGTCAACATTCAACATCATGATAAAGTACACGAACGAACAATGTTTACAAATAATTAAAATTTACTACCAAAATTCTGAATCGGTGGCTGCAACTTTAAAAGAGTTAACGCCAATTTTTGGTCGTAATAATCGTCCGTTTCCGTGCCAGTGAGAGTACGAGTTGGTCAAAGTGCCGAGAACATTGCTGCCGCGCAAGCGTCCTTCGCAAAGTAACCAAAACAGTCAATTCCACGGCGTTCTAAAGAATTTGGCATCTCTGAGTTCACACTATGGCGAATTTTTTCAAAAGGATCTTGGCCTACACTCTTATAAGATCAAGTAAACTCACGAACTAATGCCAATCGAACTAATGCCAATCGATCATATGAAGCGACGTACGTTCTCGAATTGTGCTCTTGAAATGTTGAAAGAAGATGAACAATTTCACCGCAAAATCATCTTCAGTGATGAAGCTCATTTTTGGTTAAACGGCTTCGTCAACAAACAAAATATGCGTTATTGGTCAGGTGAACACCCTTACGTGCTTCAAGAAACACACGCGACATCGGCGTCGTGTAGGGCACACCCAAATGAAAAGCGTAATTGAAATTCGCTCTCTCCATGAGCACATAATATTAAGAATTTATTAAAATATAACACATTTATTAAAGTAAAAAGAAAAGAAAAATTAACTGTCTTTTCGAAATTTGTAAACGACGCGATCATTTAAAATGACTACACACACTCACACATACATATGTATGTCTGCTTTGACTATTTCATTTTATTCTATTCCCCCTTTGCACATCAACAAAGGCATACGATACTTGCCCGTACACATACTCACACATACTTACGCCTTAACTTATGTCTGATTTCACTATTTCATTCTTCTCTCTTCCACCCTTTGCACATCAACAAAGGCATACGATACTTGCCCGTACACATACTCACACATACTTACGCCTTAACTTATGTCTGATTTCACTATTTCATTCTTCTCTCTTCCACCCTTTGCACATCCGCAAAGGCATACGTCTGCTTTGACTATTTCGTTCTTCCTCTCACTCCCCTTGCACGACTACATTTATGACACATCGTATAATTTTTCAATTTTTTCTATATAATAATAATACAAAAAGTCGAAATTTCCCGCTTTCCCGGTGGATTTTCCAAAAATTTTCTTTCACATTCTTCTAGTTGACCTATAAAAAAAAAATCAGCCAAATAGGGCACACCTTTCTCAAGCAAAAGAAAAGTGAATTTTCCATTTTAGTCACCTCTTTGAATGCCCCTCCCCCTTGTTGACATAAGCGCAGCATGACCTCTTACACGCTGCACCACAAACCATATTTTCAGAATATACAAATTACTTGGCGCAACGACTTTTGAGTCACGAGATACTAAAAACAATATACCCATTTTAAAAACGTTTTCACATTATAAAAATAAATAAATAGAAATTTTAATGTATTAGATTATTTTTTGTTTAGAACTTATTTTCATTAATACCCATTGGTTTTCTTTGTTACAATTTAACGTATTACTTATCTTCTTCTCTTCTTCTTTTTATGCATTTTGTTTTTCTTACGCTACACTCAAGTCCATAGGTTATACAATATTAAGTTTGTGCAAATGTACAACACTCAAAACGAGGGAAGTTAAAACTTAGTCAAAATGACGATTTGAACTCCCAATCTTGAAGATGGCATACATCTTCATTTACTTACGAGGGCCAATCAACAAGTATGTACTGCTATTACAAAAGAGTTACCATCGTGCAGTACATTCTTTTATTAGCCTACTGTCAAAGTTTCAGTCAATTTCCTTCATAAGTTTTGTTTTGATAGCCTTTGGAAGCGAGCGTGTCGGTCAGTTTTCCAAAAATGAAAAAAGAGCAATAACGTTTGGTGATTCGTCTCTGGTGTGTACCAGTGAATCCATGTTTCATCGACAGTCACAAAACAGCGCAAGAACGCCGCCGAATTGCGCTTTTAAAGCGCCAAACGCTACAGTGAAATTTGAAATCGTCAATTTGCAATTTTGGTTACCGCATTTCTTGTCGATCAGAAATTAAGCAAAATATAAATAAGTATGATGTATTATACATTAGTGTGGAGCGAATTTTTTATTTTTTTATTTCAAGACTCCTATTTTATCAATAGATAGATAATCTATAGTATTAGATGTGTTCGTGTAATTTTTCTGCTTTTTAGGTTTGAATTTTAGAAAAAACACAATTTTTAGCTTACAAACTGAACTTTATTTACAACTATAATACTATCTTTACTACATTGTACTTCCATAATATTACTAAAACGAAGAATTACTAAGAAAACATGTACGAACCCGTTAACACTCCATGAACAGCACGCTCCCTCAAGTGTGATTCATCATCTTGTAACATAGCCATCAACGTATTTTCTGTGTGTGCGAAGAAGGAATTTGTTTGACTAGTTTTTAAAACAATATTTTTCTCGCAAATATAAACATCTTTTAACAATGTTCAATACATGCACCGCATCATATTTACTAGATGTTTTTGTCTTGATGTCAAACCATGTTGTAGCGTAAACTTTAATGACAAAATGGCCAGTTCCTTCAAGTTTTTTGTCGGTTTATCTATTCCTATATATAAACAAAGAATACTGTTTGCGAGAGTCGAGAGGTTTCTACTTTCAACTCGAGACATTTGTGGAGCTTGTTTCCTATGCTGCAAAAAAAAACTATTAGGACCTGTTGTAGACCCATCGAGATGGGACAACAAATGACGAAATGGCAATTCATTTGCGTGTAATAAGCACACAAACCAATACAAAGGTCGATTCAAATGCTTTTCTAGTACAGCGGTGCTATCGCAGCCAACTGCCACCAAAGAAAAACGAAAGTCAACAAGTTTCTTCTTAATCGTCGTTGCTTTCCCCGCATCATTTGAGAGAAAGAAAGGATGTTCCTGAATTGATAGGATATTTTCATGGTTAAGGATATGATTTTTTGACTGATATGACTGGTCACCTCAATTATCTTAACCTTCAAGGGAAAGACACACTGATTCAAAACATCAAAGTTTTTAAAATGCAATTAAACCTCTAGGAAAGTCAATTAAATAAAGTGGGTCTGTCTCTTTCCTAAGCTAGCAACTGTACATCCAACAAGCTACGGGAAATATAGTACCGCGAGCTTAAAGGACAATTTGAAGAATGCTTCCGTAACTTCAAGGACCAAGAAAAATGTATTAATATCTTTTCAAATCCATTCAATTTAATTGTCGATAATTCCCCGCCACTTATGCAAATGGAGCTTATTGACTTACAATGCAATACAACACTACATGAAAAGTTTGATAGTGTCAGACTCCATGGGTTCTATTCTAAGTATGTCACAAAATTGCATTACCCTGCCATCCGTCAACATGTTCTAAATATGATGTCAATGTTCGGTTGCACTTACTTGTGCGAAGAGGTATTTTCAAGAATGTAAATTGTGAAGTCGAAATCAAGGAATCGCATGACTGACAGTAATCCTGAAAATAGTTTGAGCATCGCTACTTCAAATTTTAAAGTGAAAATTGATAATTTGATTAATGAAAAGTATGGACAGTTATCTCATTGTTAAAAAAAAGGTTTTTAATATAGGCTCTGCACATCTGTTGGAATCAGCCATATCGTCCAACTAGGAGGGGTACCTCCCATACAATACCACCATTAAAATTCAGGTTCTTATTAGAAAAACTTTTTTGTTTTTTGGACTATTGAACTGAAATTTAGACACTGACATCTGTACACGGTGCATTTGTTGGAATCAGTCAAATCGGACCACTAGGGGGAGTACCTCCCATACAAACCCCAATCTGGTACGGAACCCTCCGTGTACGAGACTGCCTCGCACTTCGCCCTTATTTTCTATAATAACACACCACGCCAATATCGAAATTTTTAACAATATAGGCTTAAGTTTCATATCTCACCCGATTTGATGCTATCATAGATAATGACACACTGAGATAATTTTCACAGAGAAAAATTATTTTACACTTCTTGATAAATTTAAATATCCCATCCATCAATTGCCTATTAATTCTATTGCTCATACTATATTAAGATTAACCCATCTAACCCGTGTAGATTCAGAAATATTGAAACAACACACTTTTCGCCGAAACAGATAAAAAACTCACATATGTTACGTAAAAGCTGAAATCCGTACCCACTGCCTCTAAAGAAAGAAATATACAAACAAGTTGAGGAATTACTAAAAGATGGCATTAGTCGCCCGTCGAAATCTGCATATAATCCGCCAGTATGTATAGTGCCTAAGAAGCAAGATGCTTCTGGAGAAATGAAATTCTGTATGGTAATTGATTATCGTAAACTTAACGAAGACAGCTTTCCAACTTTGGTCCGAATAAATACTATGCCACAATCGACTTGAAGATCGGCTTCCACCAAATTGCTATGAATGAAAATAATATCGAAAAAACTGCGTATTCCATTGCAAATGGCAAATTCGAATTTACTCGATTACCCTTTGGGTTAAGAAATGCCCCATGTTTTTTTTCAACGCACCCTTGATGTTGTGTTAAGAGAACACATCGGAGTTCGACAAAGAAGAAACATTTTTAAAATCCAAATATTATTTTCAACTCTTTCAAGCCAATTTGAAGGTGCAAGAAGATAAATGTGAGTTTATCAAGGAAGAAATTGATTTCCATGGTATCATAGTCGGTCAACAGGGTATTCGAACTACTCAAAAAAAAAAGGTAGAAGCCATAATTAACTTTCCACGCCCCAAAATCGTTCATGATTTATGTTTATTTTTAGGAACGACTGGATATTATCGCAGGTTCATAAAAGCATACGCACAAATTACTAAACCTCTCACTGAAATTCTCAGAGGAGAGTTTGGGAAGATTCCGAAAAATTTGTCTAAAAAGACAACAAAAAAGCTGTCTCCGAAACAAATAGAAGCATTCCAACAATTGTGGTTTGATATCAGATGAAATTGTTATACTTTATTATCCTGTTTGGAAACAGCCTTCGAGCTCTCTCAAGACGGTAGACCAATATGTTTCCTTTCTAGAACCTTAGGTAGATCAGAAGAAACCTTTGCAGCTAACGAAAAAGAAATTCTTGCAATAATTTGAGCTTTACAATCCCTGAGATGTTTCCTCTACGATTCAAAAAAAAAGTAAGAATCTTCACTGATCACCAATCACTAACATTTGCACTCAGCAATAAAAACACAAACACCAAAATGAAAAGGTGGAAGGCACAATTGGAGGAGTATAACCATGAACTTATTTATACGCTAAGTAACACAATCGTAGCACCAGATTTTTTATCTAGACCACCAAAACCTAGTATAAATTCATTGACTTCCACTGTTCACAGTAGTGATAGTTTCTTTCATAATTGAGTACCTTCAGTAGAAATACCAATCAATGTCCATAAAAACTAAATCATAATTTCAGAGGGACCTGAACAGTCTTATAAATTCCAAATAATTCCCTTAAGAAACACTTAAATCCAGCAATAGTTAATTGCATAAAAACAACAGAACATATCGTGCTTAAAATCCAAAGGATTTATCCATTACATTTTGTCAATTCCAAGATTTGTTTCACACGACGGCATAGCGTCATATCTCCGATGAGTCAGAAATGAGGGAGATGGAATTTGAGAAAGTAACAGGCCAAATTGACGCTACATAAAATAATAATTGAATAATTGAACGTCATATTTCCGCGCCGTTTGTAGAACGTCGGAGATATGTCGTCGTAAATATGTCGCAACCCCTCACATGACTCATAGTTCGCTCTCTCTCTAACATGACGAATTTCAAGCACGATTTCTTTAACTTTTTTGACGTTATCGTCAGTGCCAGAGGTCGATGGCCGTCCGGAAGGAAGCAAGTCTTCGACGATCCCTCGACCGTCTTTAAAGGCTTTGTACTACTCGGAAGCCTGAGTTTTCGATAAAACAGACTCACCGTAAGCCTTCTCCAGCATTCGAATCGATTCGGCACACGAAATTTCGTTCAAAAAACAAAATTTGAGATAAACTCTTTGTTCAATATTTTATCTATTGTAAAATTCGCCGAGAACTGCTGAGGTGGACTGATTAAACCAGCTGCTGTAAACAAACTGGTTGACAGATCACGCTCATTTTTGGCATAGTAAATAAGGACAGTCCTACCAACATACAGAAAAAAACCCAAAAAATACTTAACGTGGGCAATTTAAATGACAAATTCCGGGTACTTTATTGTCAGAAGGTACTTGTGTTGCTACAAATAATGAACATGTTAAAAAACTTTGAGGAACTAACAAATGGACTAATATTGTACCATTAAATAATTTCCAGGGTAATTTAACTATAAGTAATAGTACACGATACTTGAATGGATCGTTTTTAATAAATTTCTTCAACAAGTCACTAAGGTTAAATAACATAAATCGATAGTTTGTTAATAAATTTCCTAAGCGAGTATATCTGATTAAACGACATAAATTTTGCAAATTTCGAAACACTCAGTTTTAAACCTCTGCCCTCATTAATTCAGCACAGCATTCTCGTTCAGGATTTGAAGAAGTGCTATCCTTGCAATCCATGAATAAACTTAGCATTAAAAATGTTGAAAGAATAAACTCTTTGAATAATATGGTTACATCTAGCATGATTTGAAGCTTCGGTTTCTCATCTACAGTCAAGTCCGAAATTACCATACAAAATCACTAATATCATGAAACACCCCAAAGAACCAGAAATTAAAACAAATATCGCTAAACATAAGCCTTAACGACATACCACATTTTTAAACCAATCGGGGACGATTGGATTTCACAGGGAGGAGTTAAGAACCCTCTCAATATTTTCCCATAAACCTTACTTTATGCAATCATATTGTATATTTCATATTTAATAATTCCCACATTATTTGCTGACGATATGTCTGCATTCCTTCCGCTCTCAAAACCAAGACCAAGTTACTTTACGTAATTATATTGCCTATTTCATACCACATAATTGCATATTTCATATCTAATAAATTCCCACATTATTTTGTTGACGATACGTCTGCATTCCTCCTATTCCCAAACGCAAGACGATTCTTCACTTCGACATACGATATTCTAAGTCTTACTGACCATCTTCTCACGTGGAAACGCAACGTGACCAAAGTCGCTACACGCGCTAAGATCAATATAAAAGCAGGCACGGTAGAATTCAGAAATTAATTCTTAGCAGACTCATCAATAAGACACACATGTGTCATTAACCAAAATTGTAATAAACATTATAACACATAGTGTCTAAATAAATAAAATTATATTTTTTTTAAAATAAAACAATACAATTGTTTAATTTATACAATCATTATTATTGAAATTAAATAAAAAAATAAAATAAAAAGTTAATAATGTACATATGCATATAAAAATATTTAAAAATGCATTAGTTCTTTCATGCCGAACTAATATACAATTTATTTTGCTTCTTTTTTAATTAATTATTATTGTTGTTATAAAAAGTTGCTTTGTTTGTAACATAATTGGTTTCTCTTTTTTTTTATATTTGTTCAATTTTAATTGCATGATGACATATTTTGTATTCACTCATGAATTTATTTAATTTATATTTACCTTTTATTTTTTCTATTAAGCAAATAGATTCTTTTATTGATTAATTTTATTACTATTATTATTATTATTATTATACACACTATCAATTCATTTTTATTTAATGACATATTTTTTTATTTAATACTACCCGTCCCGGCGTCGCACGACCAACCAAATTGCTTTAAATTTGTGAGTTGATTTACATTTCCGGTATTTCATTCATGCTTCCAACTGCCCTTTATTTTACACAAACGGACACGCATAAAAAATTCCAATGACTATCCAAATGAATAACAAAGCACAGCTGCCTGGCTTTGTCTGCAGTATTTCTATGTTAGACTCTTATTTATTCAAAACAAACTGTAGAACATTACGCAGCACTTAATATACTTTTACAAAAATCGGACGAATCAAATATCTACATTGATTTGAAAATTTACCTACTATCTGTGATATATGCCACAGACGAATTAATTGACTTTAAAATATGTCTCCAAGTTTTATATGGACATTTCCACCAAAAGGTCAACCATGACGAAAAAATTAAAAGTTATTAAAATTACATTATTTTACTATATTATTATACAAAAATATTCAAATTTAAATTAAATAAATTTCAGAAGTATTTACCAACATTTTTAAGAAAAACGATTGTAAAGTGGCAAATTGTAGTTCTTGTTCATTCTCACATTTCTAATTGCACATTTTCTTTAAAATTAACTTCGTAAAGAGAGGCGTTTGTAAAAATGTTTGTTCCACAAAATATTTTAGAGGAATGAAGGATAACAGTTAAATTTAGGTTATTTCTACTGCTAATTATATTGTCACGTTCGGCAGCGAAAAGAAGCACTTTTTATCAGTAGAGCAAAAATATTTGAAGAAAGTACATCAAATTTTTGGTACAAATAGAATTTGTACTCAATAACAGTTTTAAACAAACTCAGTTTAAAAAAAAAATATACATATTTTTCTGCAGCCATTTGAAGTTTTATATAATAAATATTAAATATTAGTTCCCCTTACCTAATTAAGAAATATGGAAGATGATATGAAGTGGCAATATTGTCGAAAAATAGATAATCATATAAACCTTTCAAACAGCGATGCCCCTCTATCAGACCTCATGTACGAACTTGAAGCGCAGCTTACTCCATTTAAATTTTTTTTTAAAATATTTTGTGGAGATAAAAAAGGTTTAAAGCCTTATAAGTTAGCTCTTCAAATCGATTTCGCCGAGAATTACCGCCTTACCACACAAAATGAGGTACAGAGTGCACAGTTTAGTTACCGGCAGGTAACTATTTTCACTTGTGTGACTTGGTTTTTGGGAGAAACAGTCTTTCACCATCAATAGGTACAAGCTAAGCTAGAGCAAGGAGATTGTCACGTTCGACACCGCCACGCTCGACCCAGCCTAAAAATGAAATTTAAAAACAAGTACCCATGATATTATTATCAAACTAAAGGATTTTAAAGCCTTATTATTTCTTCACATTTTGAAATTTTAGAGGAATGAAGGATAACAGTTAAATTTAGGTTATTTCTACTGCTAATTATATTGTCACGTTCGGCAGCGAAAAGAAGCACTTTTTATCAGTAGAGCAAAAATATTTGAAGAAAGTACATCAAATTTTTGGTACAAATAGAATTTGTACTCAATAACAGTTTTAAACAAACTCAGTTTAAAAAAAAAATATACATATTTTTCTGCAGCCATTTGAAGTTTTATATAATAAATATTAAATATTAGTTCCCCTTACCTAATTAAGAAATATGGAAGATGATATGAAGTGGCAATATTGTCGAAAAATAGATAATCATATAAACCTTTCAAACAGCGATGCCCCTCTATCAGACCTCATGTACGAACTTGAAGCGCAGCTTACTCCATTTAAATTTTTTTTTTAAATATTTTGTGGAGATAAAAAAGGTTTAAAGCCTTATAAGTTAGCTCTTCAAATCGATTTCGCCGAGAATTACCGCCTTACCACACAAAATGAGATACAGAGTGCACAGTTTAGTTACCGGCAGGTAACTATTTTCACTTGTGTGACTTGGTTTTTGGGAGAAACAGTCTTTCACCATCAATAGGTACAAGCTAAGCTAGAGCAAGGAGATTGTCACGTTCGACACCGCCACGCTCGACCCAGCCTAAAAATGAAATTTAAAAACAAGTACCCATGATATTATTATCAAACTAAAGGATTTTAAAGCCTTATTATTTCTTCACATTTTGAAATTTGTTACTTTAAAATATTGTGGTTAGTTTCGCTGAACAAACAACTTCTATTTTAGTCACGTTCTATTTCGCCTGAAATAGACTAAAATACTAATGATAGTACGATTACGGAAAAGCCAATTCTAAAATATGTTTTATTCTAACTTTTTTATCACTTTGAATCTGTATAATGGTCACGTTCGACACCGTGGAAATGCCCATATTCAAAATTTCATCAACCTATTTTTTCGACAACTGCGCCATATATCGGATCTAAAACTAGGTCGGAACCAGCAAACTTCAATGAAATCATATGAACAATATGACCGCCGCACATGACTAAAAAAAAAAATAATAATAAAACAGAAAATTAAATTTTAATTGTATTATATTATTTCTTGTTTAGAACTTATTTTCATTAATACCCATGCGTTTTTCTTTGTTTCTTTTTACCTTTTTTGTTTTTTTTTACCCTACATTCATGTCCAAAGTTTATACAATATTAAGTTTGTGCAAATGTACAACACTCATAACGAGGGAAGTAAAAACTAAGTCAAAATTACAAGACGATTTGAACTACCCACCTTAAGGATAGCATGCATCTTCATTTACTTATCTACTCGTGCGCCTATTCACGAAAACTGATAGTAAATGAGAGTAGAGATTGAAATGAAATTTGATTTTGGTTTTAAATTTTTTTTAGATATCTGATAACATTCTTTTATGTCAAAAATTATCATTTCTACGTAAATTTTTGTGTTTAATATACATTGCATACTTATTGCATTTCCACGAGGGCACGCAATATCCGATATTCAGACCTATCCAACAATACAAATTTTACTTGAGCCCGAAAGAGTTTGTATTGCTACCTTATGCTTATTATTGCAATAGATATTGATTTTTTTACTTTTCAAAATAATTTGGACAAATATTGTCACAACGCGAGAGCCGATTTAGTCATGTCCGTCCGTGAGTTCGCCCTCAGTTTTCAAAGATAACGAGCAGAAATTTGTTTCAGACACAACTATTGTCGAATGAAACTGGTTTGTCAAAATTAGAATTCTTCGTTGATTTGAAAATCAAATCAATTTGAAATGACAATTTCCTTTGTTTATACAAGCATCTTATCTTATTTTTTCTCCGTTTTCTTCGCATTGTAATTTATATTGCTACATTTTATTGATATATATATTTCATTTAGTTATTTTCTTGTTGGATAAGGAGAAAAGAAAGAGTGCTTTAGATTTTGACACAATGACACATTTTTATGGATGGCCCCTTATCAAAAAAAAAATATAGAAGGAGCAATTGAGCATAAGTAATGGTATTATTAATATAATTCTGACTCGTCAAAACAAGTGGTCGACGATACTTTTTTGTTTGTATTCTTTCTCACTAAACATCTCTCCTTTCTCTTTTTTTGGATATTATTCTTTCTATCTTTTATTGTGTGACTATGCTGAACTTGCCAGTAATCATTAAGTTATATTTTTTTTTTTTTTTTAGCGATTATAATAATAATAATAGTAATTATACATATCATATAGATTTTTTTATGATCCATTGTAAAACTTTTTTCTTATTTTATTTTTGCTTTTTCTTTAGTTCTTACTTAAAAAAAATCTTTTTAGCAATTATAAAGCATTTAAGATTGTTACAGAGTTTTGTATATACTCCACATAAAAGGGTTCTTTCTATACATATATATAAATATATATATTATCATTCTCTGTTTCTGTATCTGCATGTGTATAGGTGTTGTAATCCTATACTTGTTTCTTGTTGTTTTTATAGGAAATTAAATGTTTCAAAACTGAATAATATACATAAATATGTATAATAATTATAAGAATTTGCATTTTCTGCCTTTTTTCGGTTCTGGTGGTTCTAATGCAGCCAATATAGCTTCATCAAAAACATTTTTAAGTCCTTTCTGCGTCAATGCTGAGCACTCAACGTACTTAACTGCCTTTAATTCTTTGGCCAGTTTTTCGCCTTGTTCCATGGTTATTGGCTTTTGTTTGTTTTTAGCCAATTTTTCCAGCGTGCTTGTCTCATCGCGCAAATCAATTTGAGTGCCAACAAGTAAAAATGGTGTTTTTTGGCAATGATGCGTTATTTCTGGCACCCACTGCAAGTAAATAAGTAAACGAATAAACATCCAAATCTAATACTTTTAAAATCGAATACCATATTCAACAAAATAACAAACCTTTTCTTTAACATTTTCGAATGAACTTGGACTGACCACTGAGAAGCAAACAAGAAATACATCAGTCTGTGGATATGATAATGGTCGCAGTCTATCGTAATCCTCTTGTCCTGCTGTATCGAATAGTCCTAGGGTATATGGCTCACCACCAATCATGACTGTTACAGCATAATTATCGAATACGGTTGGCACGTATTCCGAAGGAAATTTGTTGGTCGTATATGATATCAAGAGACACGTCTTACCGACGGCACCATCGCCGACAACAACACACTTGATGGTCTGCATATTGACCTTGTTGCTATTAATTGTTCTTTATATAAGCAATACAAAAAGGAAAAAAGAGAGAAACAGAGGATTTTGAGAAAAAACTTAAAAAAAATATTTTGTGGAATTTAAATTTTGCGACATTAACAACACACGCCTACGTTGCTGATGAGTGAATGTCTGTTTTACAGCTACGGTCAAAATAATAGTAGCGCTAGTTGGAAAATGAATTTGATAGAAATAAAATGAATGAATTGGTGTTTTAATGTACCAAAAATATTTTTTTTTTAAAGTATGATGTGTTAATGAGAAAATCATAAGGAAATAATAACAACTTTATGTCATATGACAATAAAAAAAATTTTTTTTCCAAAAGTTCAATTAATTTGCACGGTCAAAATAATAGTAGTGATTCATTTGAAGGTCTCCCACCAGCCCAAACCAATACAAATGTTACGGATAATATTAAAATAACTAAAATTAGGACTATTACACTACAATTAGCATTTAGTAGCATAGCCTTTGTTTGCTATAATTGCAGCATATCGTTTTGGCATCGAATCTACAAGATTTTGACACCTTTGGGAAGGAATGGAGCTCCAAGCATCTCTAACTGCTTCCCAAAGCTGTTGAACATTATTGGGTAGACGTTTGGCAACTTCATTCTTCACGTCGCACCACAAATTCTCAATTGGGTTGAGATCTGGCGACTGTGCAGGCCATTCTAGTACATTTATTCCGTTGGCCTGCAACCACTGTTTAGCAACTTTGCTTGTATGCTTAGGGTCATTGTCTTGCTGAAGCTCCCAAATCAGTGGCATTTCTTCACTAGCATATGGCAGCATTATCTCCTGCATTATATGCACATACAGGTGCCGATCCATGATATCCTTGATCCAATATATTGGCCCCACGCCGTCATATGAAAAACAAGCCCAGATCATAATGCGAGCTCCTCCGTCTTTTACAGTTTTTGTTGTGAATCTTGGTTGCCACTCAGACTCTGGCGGCCGCCTGACATACTGACGAGATCCAGGTCCACCATAAAGTACAATTTTGGATTCGCCCGACCATAAAATGTTTCTCAATTGCTGTAATGGCCAATCAATGTGATCATGTGCGAACTTAATTCGTGCGGCTAGATGATTTTTTGTTAAAAAGGGCACTTTTCTTGGGCTCCGAGCATTTAAATTATTTTCTTTCAAGCATCTCCGTATGGTTTCTACGCTTACAATCAGATTTAATTCCTTTTTTATTTTATAGAGCACCGAAATTGGTTCTGCCTTGAGTATCTTACTACACGGGTAACTAATCTTTCGGACATAATGCGAGGTCGTCCACGTGTTTCAATACCTGATATGAATTTTATAGCATTCTGCACCATTGTAGGAGAGCAACCTACCATGTTTTGAACTTCCTTGTACGTTTTTCTGTCAGAAATCAATTTTTTTATGAGTGTACGCCGTTCAAGTGTACAGTGCTTGCCTCGACCCATTGTAGGAAAAGAAATGACTAAAAATTTTGATCAGTTACTATTGTAAATTATTATAAACTAATAATATTTACTTTTTGTAAACTTTTCTGGTATAAAGAAGCAACGAAATGATTTTTTTTCTCAATATTTGTCCAAGCACTACTATTATTTTGACCGTGCAAATTAATTGAACTTTTGGAAAAAAATTTTTTTTTATTGTCATATGACATAAAGTTGTTATTATTTCCTTATGATTTTCTCATTAACACATCATACTTTAAAAAAAAAATATTTTTGGTACATTAAAACACCAATTCATTCATTTTATTTCTATCAAATTCATTTTCCAACTAGCGCTACTATTATTTTGACCGTAGCTGTATATAGCCACGCCGGTTACTGTTACGCAAAAAGATTACATCACAAATACTTATTTTGTCTATCTACATATATATGTATTTATCTATCTTTATACCTTTTAACAATAAAGTACATATATATAAAATTCGAGTGTACGAAATTTTGTGACTCTAAGCGACTAGACTAATTTTGATACATTTTTTTTTTTTTTGTTTTTGATTTACTTATGGGGTCATCAAGTTGGTTTCATTTGGGCCCGGTAGGTGGCGCTGTTGTCGAGATGCATGCATTTTTTTAACCAAATTTTTAACATTTTTTATCTAGCGCACTGTATACTAAGCCGATTTTAATTATTTTTTTTTTTCAATGACAAATGAATGCTAATGACAAATGAATGCTAATGAAAAGAGTTGCATAGTTATTTTTTTCAGTTTTTAACTTTTAATTTTTTAATTTTGTATTGTTGATAAGGGAAGTGGGAGGGTCGCGGGTTAGTCGTGTACCAAAAACCAAAATGTGTTCTTCCGAATTTTTTTTCTTCTTCTTTCGCGTATTTCAGTATTATAAATATATTTCGAATACCATGCTTACGAAGTCGCGAGCACAGCTAGTATACATATAAAAATTCATCTTTGCGTCTGGACACAACCTAATCCAAACCGCTGGAATTAAAAAGCTAAAATTTTGACATCGCCTTCCAATTATGAGGTTGACATTAAACTTCTAAGACAAAGAGTAGAAAGAAAAAAGTTGCATAGAGGCAGACTTTTTTTCAATCTTTGTGTATATCACATTAAATTTTTTTTATTCTCCATTGGTATAAATGGTAGTAAATAAATTATAATAACACAAATATACTAGGCTCGCACTTAAGTATGTATTTTTCACGGTACCAAAATACTCACTAGTGCTCGCTCTCGTTTGTGAGCAAGTGCGTTTTGGTTCGCGAGCGTGTGCGATTTCGATCTTATTCATAAATGAAGCGCTCATTAATGAAGTGTTCATTTTCGAACGACTAGCATATCTGTATTTCTTGGCCATTGTAAAAACTAAAGCACATATTCGCGGCAGAACGCATAAGAGCGCACATACAGAGGAGAGAGACATACTCCCAGCTTATTTCATGCAGCAGCACATTGAAAATTTGAAACAGTGCTGTTCCATAACGAATAATGGTATCGAAAAAATTTAAATGTAGAATTGTAGCTATGTATTTAAATAATATTACACATTTTAAAGGAACCAAAAAAAATATTTCTTTTTTCACAATTGCAGAAAATGCAAAAGGTCACAGCTTATTTCGTGCAGTTACTTTTGGTAGTGGGTGTAGGTGAACAGTTGCAGCGTAGATCATCGTTACTTTGTCCATTATCTATGGTATTGTCTTTCGCAATTTATTTTTCTAAAAATACACTTTTATTGCGATTCCAAACTAATATACACGTGTTTTATTAAAATGTCTCCGCGAACCCGCTTAAGAAACGCGAGTTGGCCATAACTCATTTCAGAAATGGAATTAGTTAGCGGAAAATAGCTGAAATGGTAGATTTAAGTCCCAGCACTGTCCAGACCATAATCGAAAGATTTGTGCACGAGAATAGGATAATGGATAAAGGCCGAAATGCGCCCAATAAGATTTTTTCCGACCAGGACAAGCGTATAATTGTCCGAAAAATTAAAGGCAACCCTAAATTATCAGCTCCAAAATTGGCTATCGAGGTAGAGGATGAAATGGGGAAGAAACGTTATGCATAAACAGTGCGCCAAGTGTTGCGGGAGAATGGGTTTAATGGTCGAGTACCACGCAAAAAACCTTTTATCTGAACAAAAAATCAGCAAGGTCAGCTTAAGTTTGCCAAGGAGCACATGGCGAAGCCAACATCTTTCTGGGATGATGTCAGGCAGACGAGTCCAAATTTAACATTTTTGGTTCCGACAGGCAAAACTATGTGTGGCGTAGGGCAAATACAGAGCTACAAAAACAACAAATAAAATCAACCGTGAAGCATGGGTGTGGAAGTGTCATGGTTTGGGCCAGTATGGCTGCTTCAGGAGTCGGAAGATTAATTTTTATTGATGGAACAATGACAAAGGAGATGTACCTAAACGTTCTAAAAGAAAATTTGATGCAGAGTGCTGAATTTTTGGGCGACGAGATCGTTTTCGGTTCTACCAAGATAATGGCCCAGAACACAAATCTGCTTTTATGCAATCTTGGCTGATTTGGAATTGTTCCCACGTCATTATTCCGCCTGCACAGTCCCCAGATATGAATGTTATTATAATTTGTGGGCAATTTTGGACTTGGCCATACGCAAGAGGTTGATTTCCAAACCGTAACGACCTAAAAATTGCCCTGGTCGAATAATGTACAAAATTTTCCTCCCAAACCTCCCAAAAACTTGTTGCTTCAATGGGAAATACATTGAAGGATGTTGTTAAACAGAATGGAGGTCATACCAAATACTAATATTTAAGTTTTTAGTTTTTTTTTTAAATATCAGTGTCATGCACGAAATAAGCTGTGACCTGTTTTTACCAGTATTTTTAGTTTATCATTTATATTTTCTTATAAGCTAATTTAATGATTTGAATACAATGAAAGATTGACTTAAAAAGTGACGTTCAAATTTTTTCGATATCATTGTTAGTTACGGAACAGCACCGTTTCAAAGTTTCAATGTGCTACTGCATGAAACAAACTGGGAGCTATTGTATATGAAATATTTTCAATAAAGAGCTGAGAGCTTTTTTTTTTTCGTTTGTTTATCACTCGCGTACGAACAAAAGCAAAATGTCTACAAATTCATCTTCGCGAGCAAGAGCAAGAAAGAGCGAGTAAAATTAAGTAATCTTCATTTATGAACGTTTTCATAAATGTGCACTCTTGTGCGTTCGCTCTTGAGGATTTTTGAACCCTAGTATTTTTCTAACGATGTATTACAAAATGTTCTCTTTTCACACTCTTTCCAACGAAATATTTAATAACATTTCAGATTTTAATGAAAGTTATGAGCCAAACAGGAACCTATGCCAACCTTCCCGGTATACTATACTAGCGTTACCCGGCGTGCGTTGCTACGTGTCCTTTATGTACCTTCTCACAATAAAGTACCCGGAATTTGTCATTTAAATCGATTTTTTGAAGTAAAACTTCTTTAGCGAAGGTGAGTAAATCCAAAAATTATGAAACTGAAATGTTACGGAAATCCAAATGTGATTATGCTTCAGAGACGTAGTGGGGAGACGCACAAGAGAATGCAGCGTAGAGAATGAATGTTTATGCATGAGTAAGAGTGAGATAAAAAATGCTTTACTGATGTGTGTTTTTACGAAGAGCGTACGAACAAGTTGCCAAAGACCGAGCGAGCGTCTGTTGAGAAAAGAAGTGCGCGGGTTGGTTGTGTTGTTGATTCTTTGTTGGTGTTGTTGTTGCTGCTGTTTGGTTTTGTGTACAAGATAATAACAAAAACAGACCCTCAATGCTGAATTGTTGTTGCTTTGTTTTATATTAAAATTTCATTTATGAAGACCAAACACAAGGTAATTAATTATTTTCGTTCTGTACAAAATATAAGCTTATTTAGTTACCCTGTCTTCTCATTTGGTTTTAGGTTTTCATAAATTTGGATTTGCTGTGAGTGAATTATAAAGTTATAAAGCAAAAACAAAGATATCAGAATACAGAATGTCACCAGAACAATCTACGATGGACGCACCCGAAAATAGAGAGGCTCAACAACAAAGAAATAGACAGTCAAGTAATAATACAGAATATTGTAGTGTTATATTGTTTCAATATAAAAAGAGTTATTTTATTTTTCGGTCATTCGGTCACTTGTTCGTACGTTCTTTCGTAAAGTAAACACAATCAGTAAAGCATGTTTATCTTTCTCTTACTCATGCATAAGCATTCATTCTCTACGCTGCAGACGAGCCCGCACAAGACAAAGCGCATTTTTTTGTGCATCTCCCCACTACGTCTCTGAAGCATCATCACATTTTGATTTTCGTCACATTTCATTTTATAATTTTTGGATTTAACTCCCTTCACAAAAGAAGTTTCACTTCCATATTGTGCTTATGAGGGTGAGGTACACTACTTTTTTTTCTGTATGTTGGTATGATCTGTCAATCAGTTTCTTTACAGCAGCTGGTTTAATCAGTCCACCTCAGTAGTTCTCGGCGAATTTTCACAGTAGTATGCAAGCAGCTCAAAGACGAACTGTAAGGAAAATAACGAAATATAGAGGTTTTTGTGAAACAAAAATTAATTTTGAGCTGCTTTCTCAGTGGAAGTCACTTTGAAAGTACTTTCTGCACTCAGACTGACCATTCAAAGTGCTCCCAGTGCTGCCAAGGATTCGCAATTTTTCCGTCTTCTTTGTTTTTGTTACGCATATACAGAAAACAGTTGATATTGATGTCAGTTAATTTCAAATTGAAAATGTTTTGTTAAAATTTTAATAAATTGCGTAGAAGGAGTGAAAAAGCGAGTTGTAACTACTATTTGCACACACTTCAAATTGTTCTAAAACATGTATTTTCCACAAATTATACGTTTGAAATTAGCAAAATGTATTTGCAAAGACAGCTGTTTTTCAGTAATATAAAAGGTTTTAGAAATAGATGCAGATGAGACTGTCAATGTGGTGTTGGATAGTGTGGCAGCACTTTTTAAGCAGTGCTGCCAATTGTCCTAATTTTAGGTGATTATGAATAAACAGCTGATGGTAAATTTAGTAAATATCAAATTGCATCTTTGATTTTTAATAAAATACATAAAACAACACTGTGATCAGCCTGTTAGTTTAGAAACCTTTTATTTATTGGATGCAACATCTAGGGTTCGCTGATAATTGGTAGATGTACGGCTCATAAATATTTTTTTAATCATTTTGAGATGAAAATGAATTCAATGTATATAAATAACATTAAATATTGTTTGTATCACTTTAATAGGCAAAAATAAAGAAATTCGAGAAAAACGCATTTAAACTTTTCAATTTACTCACAAATTGGCAATTTATAGCCGAAACATCCTTCTCACGCGGAGTTATTAACATGAAATTACTACGCAATATAAATCATCATATAACGAATATTTCTGCATCATTAACTCAAAAACAGTGTTTTTAGAGTTGCGACAGTTCAGTTGAACATGTGCGATTTGTTTATTAGACTGCGCCGCCAATGAAGTGCTTGTTAGCGATGTGACTTTGACATGTACATAAATGCATGCATATAAAATTGTTGGTGGCAACTATGGATGTGTGGATGTGTACCTAGAATTACTTTCGGGGCATAAGCTGCGGGACCAATCATACATTTTATTTAGTAAGGAAATACCGAGCACAACTTTGTGGTGATGCCTTCTAAAATAATTAAAAAGCAAACAATACAACTTTTTTTTTTTGTAGCTTATTTTCGTCATGCAAAAACAGAAAATTATTTAAAATAAAAATAACCAAGCAAGTACACTTTTACTAACTTCCAAAGTGCTGCATTTTAACTTTGTAAAGAGAACGAATTGTGCATATATGCACAATAAGCACAAAATATATTTCTATTTAACTATTATTTTTAATATATATATTTTAATAGTTAAGTAAAAGTTGTGAAAGACAAAATTATATCGCAACATGCATATACATTGCTATAAAAAAACAATATTTATTCAAGCGCCAACATTATCGCCGTAGTTTTCACCATCACACACATCACATCGATGTCGTCGTTACCAAATTACTTTTGACTTGTTCGTTTTTTGCTTAACAAAAATTTAAGAATGTATGTTGATAAGAAATTAAACTGAAACTGCACGTACTCTATATATCATAAAAATCAAATGATTTCTTTAGTGCAAACACATTCGAACTTTACTTACAATAATTTACTTCAACTTATGATTCTGGGTTGGGCTTACTTGTACCGATTTTTTCACCTTTTGAGTGAGTATTCGTGCAGTTCTACAATGAGCGTGTGTACCAGGGCTACCAACTCCCAAAAATATTTATACTTAAAGCTAATATCATAGTCCATTTACAGTGGCAAAATGCAACAATACGGTGAAAAGCACACAATCAAATAAAAACAAGGCTACTGCCAACATGATGACCAGGACTGCGAAGTTTTTAGCCAGTGCTGCGAAGTGCTTAGGAGTTATTAATCCAATTCCTTTTTTTTGCGCGCTAACATATAACAGCTGATAATGACTAGAGAAAATTTCAAATTGTATATTTTTTCTTAAAAATATATTATAACAGGTATGAAAAAGGGACTTGCAAGAACTATTTGCAAACACTGCACAATACTTTAAATCATGTGTGTACCAGTGAATCCATGTTTCGTCGACGGTCATAAAACGACGCAAGAACTCCTCCGGATTGCGCTTCAATAGCGCCAAAAACACCAGAGATGAATCACCAAACGATATTGCTCTTTTTCCATTCTTGTAAAACTGGCCGACACGCTCGCTTCCAAAGGCTATCAAAACAAAACTAATGAAGAGAATTGACTGAAACTTTGACAGTCGGCTACTTAAAGAATATACTGCACGATGGTAATACTCTTTTGTAATAGCAGCGCCACCGGGCGGTGAGGCTAAGTACTTATTGATTAACCCTCGTATACAACAACAACATGCAGCTTGCGTGTTATAAAAATGTTTATAACAACAACATGCAAGCAACTAGCTTGTGTGTGTGCAAACACAAGCGAATGTACGAAGAAAAGAGAACGAGAAACACACAGAAGCTCGCAGTTGATCTAATTTTTTGGGCAAGAGAGGAGAGACGGCAAACGTAAACATATTGTTTAACACAACAACAACAATTACACACGCCACAGAAACCAAAAGCAATATACAGACGGACAGACAGGCAGAATGACAGATTGACATACAATTCCCCGCACATGTTGTGTGAGTCCACAAGCAAAATGAAATTGTACCATCAATCGCATAATGTGTGGCCAGTATTACAAACTTCTTGACAAACTTATAATAGTGTATGTAGTAGTGTTTGTTTTGAGATGATCTCTCACTGCCTGTTTTTAACAAGTTTCACTTCTATCACATGTACGATGGCAGACACGTATTGTTTTTTTTTTTTGTTTTTGTATGCACACTTTATGAATATTGGCACGTATACCTTTAGGAACCACCGGTAAATTCTATCTAAAATCTCCAGTGAATAGAAAAGTCCCTTCACCCATTACCGCTGATCTCCCTCCACACAGAAGGGTGGCTGCGATGCCTGAAGAAGCGACTGCAATAGCAATTTTGTTATTACTTCGAATTTGGCTTAAATTACTGATGTCAAGAAAGTTCCTCCAGGTGCGTCTATAAAAAACAATTATGTTGTGTTATGACTCAAACTGTCAATTATCTTCTGGTAAATAAGTTGGTCTCCTATTAATTTTGGTTCGTTTTCCTGTACAAATTGATGTAGCTCGTTGGTATTGTATGTTCTCTCGCATATAGAATAGAGTTTTCGCGGATACGTTCTGGCAAACCGAAATCTTTTAAAGGGTGGTCTCCATGGGAAAAAACGACATTTTCAAGAAGAGTCAGTCGATTGTTAAAAATGTCATTGAAATCTATGTTAGGATGTAAAACATCTTCATAAAACCTTTTACGGAATAAAAACCATAAATCTGTTGGATCGGAAATATCACAAAATTCAGTATGATTTGCAAAAAGCTCTCGCATTTTGAGTGCGCTTTCTAGTTGCATCTAACAATGTGTCTTTCCAACGTGTATCAGCCTGGAAAATATCGCGCTTGGCAAGCTGCAGATGGTTGACATCGAACATGATGTGGGAAAAGGCTCAAATGAAAACAATCTGAATATTTAGGGTGTATAGTGTGTACCCTACCCAGTGCCGAGTCCCGTTTAATATCAGGATGATAAGAAATAATCTGTCCACGTTTCCTCCAGTTCCATTTTTTATTGGTCTATGTGTAAAATGTGATTATTTCGTTTTAAAATAAAGGTTTTGCAAAGTCGTCAACTGCACAAAGAGCAAAAAAAAAAAATAGTAAATACAGCTGTTCTTCTTTGGAAGTAAAATAAGTTTGTAGAAATTGAGTCTTTAAGTGCACCGCTGGTAGCAATTAGATGGTAAACTTGGCAATGTATTTTGTAATCGGCATGCAATTACCATCTCTCCGAGCCGAAGGTCATAGCTGCCAGCCTTACCCCCGAAAAAAAGTAATAGCGAAAGAACCGTTGTATTTTCGTATGTTTTTGTTGAAACGACTTTACACCTGATGCACTCCTCTTAACAGTGATCTGAGAACTTCTGGTGGTTCACCCATATTATTCAGCCGAACATGACCATTGCTGCAACACATTAATCCCACCTCCTCTTTAGTATATTTATCTTCTCTGCAAATAGCCACGGGATGACCATATCAAGAATTTCTTTCTCGCTCGCTCTATGAGAGAACTTTTAATGTCTTTGCTATGTAGTTAATAATCGTTGGCAATATTCTTGTGTGCACTAACTACCCATATTAGACGGCTGTGTCGTCGATTGTTATTTGGTGTTGGTTCCACACTAACAACGATCATAGCGACTGAGCAACCCGCGCACTTCGCTTCTTCAAAACTAAAATTGAGAAAGAGAGAAATGGTCTTTGGCTATACTCTTGTGCATACACATAAAAAAGAGTAATAAATACAATAATAACAAAAACAACACAAAATTCAAGAAGTAGCAAAGCATTAACACCGTAAAGGCGTACGAACCTTTTTGTGCTTGGGCTTGCTGTGGTTTTGCAAAAACTCAACACTAAAAAATCAAGAAAGTAAGTATGCTATTCGATGCTTTGTTTTTTAAAATAAAAAAAATATTAAAATGGGTTGAGTATATTTTACGTGAAATCGTTACATGCAACGCCCATATAAGCAATTTTATACAAAAGCACAGATTTCAAATATAATTTCATGTTCTTCTGGGAGCTAAAAGAACGAGGTGCAAGCTGCTCTATATCATCCAGTTTTCACAAATTTTCTTCACACAATTTTTGTAATGTTTCATTTGTATGTATAACTAAAATAAATACAGATGCCCTGAACAAGCGAAAATGTACATTTTGACGGCGCTTTGAATAGGTTATAAAGGGTTGGTGGCCAAATATGTATGATTGGCTTCATTTTGGTTATCCAAAGGCCTATATATGTATTAACCCGTTCAGACAGCTAGTTTCGTTGCGAGTTTTGGTTAGTCGCTAATCGTTGCCGTTTGCGAGTTTGAGTTTTTATGAACTGCTGTTTTTTTCTTTTGGTTATAATACAAACGAAGCTCAATTGTAAAATTTGTGGAAAATATAAAATTCCGAACAATTTACAGTGGATGCAAATAGTTGTGCAGGTCCCTTTTTCATTCCTGCCACATATTTCAATAAAATTTTAATAAAAAGTGTACGATTTGAATTTTACTATAATCATCATTAGCTATTTTATGTTGGCTCGCGTCAAAAAAGAAACGAGGAAGACAGTCAAAAATCTCCGAAAAAGTTGGTAACAATGGCAAAACATTGCCAATGCTACACAGAGTGACCACCACATACGATGCATATTTCGCAGAGTGGCCATCGCAAAACTCCGAGTTTTTGCCGAATTCGCACGATCCTCGAGTTCAATACAAACACAACAATTACAAATTTCGTTTATATTCCCTGTGGTTGTTGTAGATTCGAACTTTAGCATCGTGCAAGTTGCCAAAACTCGGAGTTTTGCTCTGTCTGAACGGGCTATAAATAAAAAAAAGCCTAAAAAAGACTAAGAAGCTCCTTTAAAATCTCTTCCAATATATTTATTTCATGAATTTAGGGTAACACCCAAGTGGTCAGCCCTAGTACGTACCCAACAGCGCTTCGTGATTGATAAGAAGCGTCGCTAATGTGTTATGTGAACCGACTGCTTTTGTTTTTCTATGGTTTTTTGAACTTATTAAATGGCGACCATCCCTTTTATTGATTGAATCACAATTCATTCGAAGAAAGTTTGTGGGTGATAAAGATATTGGAATAAATATTATTATAATTAATAAATACTTATATAAACTGCAAGAATATAAAAACATAAATCTGTTTCATTGAAATATTCATTGATGATGCTGATTGTTTTTGTATTTGTTGATATACTCACAACTACATAATTCACGCTTTTGTAGAGTAAAAGAAAGGTTTGTATTTAAATTTTGAAAACTAGTTTCGTTAAATTTAAAAAAATTATTAAGCTTATTGGGTGATAATCGTGATTTTGTTTCTTCAGTGATTTAAGACAACCATAACCTTTCACAATGCCAGAGTGCGTTTTATGCATTACTTGCGAGGATGACGAATTACGTTATGGTAAACTGATCACTAAAGATGGCATTTCCGTGCACACATACTGTTTAGTAAGTAAAAAAACATATCGCATCAACATTTTCTAATGATTTATAAATATTTTGCAGTACCTTAGTTCAAATTTAGTTCAGAAAGGCAATTTACAAGACGCATTTTACGGTTTTTTGAAAACTGACATCATACTTGAAAAAGCACGAGCTAGAAAATTAGTAATGGCAATGTTATTAATATCGTATTTTGTTTTTTTCTTTAATTTGTTTTTTGTTTTCAGATATGTTACCATTGTAAATTACGTGGAGCATCCATTGGCTGCTGCGCAGCCAAGTGCTCATGGTCATTCCATTTACCTTGTGCTATTAACCAGGGTACAATCAATCAGTTTGTAGGTGAATACAAAAGCTTTTGTAGGCGTCATTTGCCTGAGATTGGGGCTTGTCCGCCAGAGAATCAAAAATGTGATATTTGCTTTGAAGTCTTGGTCGAATTATCCGGCTTCAATCCATCTACAATGATATATTCTCAATGTTGTCACAAAGGCTGGTTCCACAAGTATTGCTTGCAACAATACGCAAACTCAGCTGGCTATTTTTTTAAATGTCCACTCTGCAATAACAAAACTGATTTTCTAAAAGTTAGACTGTGGGGCATTTTTATACCAAATAGGTAAAAACAAGTCGTACTCATCAAATATTAAATATTAACATAAAATTTATTAACAGTGATGCAGCATGGGAAACTGAAAGAAATGCATTTCTTGAATTTTCAGAACGTGAGAGTCATTGTGTTGCACCCGTTTGTAATAATGCAACTGGTCGCAATGCATCTCCATTTAGCTTGATTTTCTGTACCTTTTGTGGTTCCAATCCACGACATAAAAATTGTTTTAAAAATAATGAAAATATTTGCAGCGTCTGCATTAAAGTGTCAAAAACGGTAGAGGAAACAAATAAATTTAAGAAAAAGAAATTCAAATCTGATGACTGCAGCAACAATCACGACTATCGGCTACAAAACTACGCTTTTAAAGAAAAAACCCATCCCAAAACAGAGCAAAAGTATCACAATATGGACAATTCAAGATATAAATTGAAGAATGACACAAAAGATAAATCACTTACATTGAGCCCTTCACGCGACGTTACTGTCTGCACCGGTAATCATAATGATGCTGAAATATCCTGCATTGCAGACCGGGTTCGAAAGCGTCATAGTATTATTTACAAGCGGCCAAATATTTCGAATGATAGTGTAAACAGTATTGTTTATCATAATACAAAGGCCAAAAATGCCACCTCTTATCAAAGTTTGGTTAATTCTAAGTCATCATCATTAGTATTTGTTGATGCAGCTGTGTTCACCAGCAATAACTTGCAATCAGATAAAAATTATAGTGGTGGTGAAACATCCTGCATTGCAACCCGGCTTCGAAATCGTCGGTGTGACGCTACAAAAGTGCCAAATGTATTATATGACAATATCAACAGTATTAATAATGATAATACAAAGGCACAAAATGTCTGGTGTTATCGCAGAGGGCCTACGTTATCTAAATCCGAACCAGTACCATTTGTAATTATTGATGAAGTTGTATGCACTACCAATAACTTGCTATCAGATAAAAATCCTAATGATGCTGAAATATCCTGCATTGCAAACCGGGTACGAAAACGTCGTAGCAACTCTACCAAACTGCCAAATATTTTAAATGATAATATTAACAGTGTTGCTAACTCTGAGTTAACATCATTAGTAATTATTGGCGAAGTTGAATGCACCAACGATAACTTTCAATCAGATAAAAACTTTAATGATGGTGAAGCATCCTGTATTGCAAACCGAGTACGAAAACGCCGTTGCAAATCTACCAAAATGTTAAATGCATTAAACTGTAATGTTACTAGTATTGCTACTAATAGAACAACGACCAAAAATTTATTTTGTTTTAATTGTAATGATCGCAGCAATGATAGTTATGATCCGTTGGAAAACAAAATTCAATTTTTTCATTCCGAACGGAGTCAATCACGCAAATCATTAACACCAGAAATTAATGAATATACAAACATTGAAAATTATATCTTAAAAGCTAATGACAACTGCAATGATAGCGACGACCCATTGGAAAACTGGGCTTATAAGGACAAAATTGGTTCCAAAATAGAACAAAAACAACATAGTATCGAAAAATTAAGATATAAGTCACTGAATGTCACAAAGTCTAAACGATTTTTATCGAGCCCTCCGTTGGAATCATTACAACCGCTTAATAATAAAGTTAATGCTAATGGTTGTTTAAATTCATATGACAGCTGCAATGATAGCGACGATCCACTGGAAAACTGGGCTTTTTATAAAAAAAAAATTCGCAATGTTAACATAAAAACGGTGCACAGAGAACCCAATATTGACGATTCGATATGTAGAAAACAGAATGTCACAAAGTGTAAACCATTTACGTTGAGCCATACATTGGAATCATTTCCACCTGCAATTAATGATAAAGTTAAAAGTACTGCTAATTGTAGTTTCAATTCTAATAACAGCTGCAATGAGAGCGACGATCCACTGGAAAACTGGGCTTTTTATAAACATAAAATTCGCATTGTTAATATTAAAACGGAGCACATATAATCCAATATTGACGATTCGAGATGTAGAAAACAGAATGGCTCAAAGTTAATTGATTCACATTAAGCCCGTCACGAGAATCATTGTCACCAATTGATGATGATGTTATAAACACTGCAAAGTATAGCTTAAACCCTAATGACAGCTGCAATCCTGATCGTTTGGAAAACTGGGCTAGTTATAAGAACAAATTGATTCCAAAATAGAATGCAAACAACATGTTATCAAATATTTAGGATATAAATCAAAGAATACTTCAAAGAATAAACCATTTACATTGAGCTCTCCACAGAAATCATTGTCATAAACTATAGACAAACTAATATTGACAAATGTAAATAATGAAATACCCACTTTAAAAACGCTGCTCGATATTTGTTAATTTATGACAGAAGTTGCAAATCTATTGAATTTAAAGGAGATCTATTTAATGACAAAAGTGCCATCAATAAAAATACAATACAGTTAAAAAAAAAAGTTAAGTAATGTTCTTCACCCTCATAAGCACAATATGTAAGTGAAACTTCTTTAGCGATGAAATGTGGCGAAAATCAAAATGCTATTGTGCTTCGGACACGTAGTGGGGAGACGCACAAAACAATGCGCATTGTCTTGTGCGGACTCGTCTACAGCGTAGAAACAATATAACACTACAATATTCTGTATTATTACCATCCAATTCTTTGTTGTTGAGCCTCTCTATTTTCGGCTGCGTCCATCATAGATTGTTCTGGTGACAATCTGTATTCTGATATCTTGTTTTTGCTTTATAACTTTATAATTCACTCACAGTAGATCCAAATTTATGAAAACCAAAAACCAAACAAGAAGACAGGGTAACTAAATAAATAAGCTTATATTTTGTACAGAGCGAAAATAATTAATTACCTTGTGTTTGGTCTTCATAAATGCAATTTTAATATAAATTAAAGCAACAATAGTTCAGCATTGCGGGTCTGTTTTTGTTGCTATCATGAACACAAAACTGAACAGCAGCAACAACAGAAGCAACCCGCGCACTTCCCATCTCAACAGACGCTCGTACGCTCTTCGTTAAAACACACATAAGTATAGCATTTTTTTTTCTCTCTTACTCATGCATAAACATTCGTTCTCATCATCACATTTTAATTTCCGTAACATTTCAGTTTCATATTTTTTGGATTTACTCCCCTTCGCTAGAGAAGTTTCACTTCAAAAAAATGTGGAGCGTGCTTAACACTAAATGAAGTAATGAAAGCTTGATGCAAAATTTCAGTACTAAATTTAAATTTATATAATATAGGCGATTATTGGTCGATGATAGCTAAAATAAGATTAACATTATTGATTCTAAATCCAGAAACCTCGCGAAGACCGCATCAATTGTACTTTCATTTTAATCACATATTTTTCATATTGTATCGTATTGATTCTTCTCTCTCCCTCTATCCCCTCACATTATCACAGGCAAACGATGCTTGGCAATACACATACACATTCAACATGACTTAGTTTGTTTGCACTTTTTCGAATTATAAAGATTTATTATTATTGTACAATATTAAACTTTAATAATTTTATATTAGCCCAATATGAATTTTGTTGTATTGCCTTTTATTTGCTTTAGTTACAAAATTTAAGAAGGAATAGAAATATAACAAAAAAAAAAATGGGGCCTCGTACACGTGATAGAAGTGAAACTTCTTAAAAACAGACAGAGAGAACTCATCTCAAAATCTGTCTGTCCGTCTGCATATTGCTTTTGGTTCCTTTGGCGTTGTTGTGTTTACGTTTACCGTCTGTCCCCTTTTGCACATAAATTAGATCACCCACGAGCTTCTGTGTGTTTCTCGTTCTCTTTACTTCGTACATTCCCTTATTTTGTTCAACACACAAGCTGTTAGCTGCATGTTGTTGTTATAAACATTTTTAAACTCACAAACTGTATGTTGTTGTGGAAATGTAATCTCTTTTTTGAGACTTTCCCGGTGGATTTTCCAA
>JBAMAW010000404.1:0-105622 GCA_037043295.1 Amiota minor
GATTGGCAGACGACTCACCTGGCGGAAGCATATAGAAGCCAAAAAATGTGCATGAAATTAAAAGCCCAGTCCCTCCACTGGCTTCTAAACCCAAGATCTGGGCTAAGCCTCAATCTAAAGGTGCTACTATATAACAGCTTAATAAAGCCTATCTGGACATACGGTTCCCAGCTTTGGGGAACGCAAGCCCAAGTAACGTTGAAGTCATCCTAAGAGCCCAATCAAAAATACTTCGTTTCTTAACAGGTGCTCCCTGGTACATTTCGAACGCGAATATCCACAGAGACCTTAACGTCCCACTAATTAAAATCGAATTGGACCAACTGAAACAAAAATATCTTGTTAAGCTCTCGGAACATCCTAATCCACTAGCTATCTTATATGAGTTGTCGCACGCACCTTCGTCGGAATGACATTCTTGCCCCATAAACCTGGGAGGACCACGCAACACTGAAAGTTTCTTTAGCTCACCACTATAGAAACTTTTAAAACTTCATTACTTCGTTTTTAAGATATCTCAATTATTGTTCGGCTTTGTGTTGTATGCAATAAATAATAAAGAACGTCCGTCCGTCATCAGATCACATCTCATAAACCTCAATAGCTAGAGAGTGGAAATTTTTACAGAATGTTGAATAAAGTTCTATCTGGGCATCAGCAACAAATACTAAAACTAAAATATTTTCAAAAACTTAAAGGGGTCCCCATACAAGAAACATTTTAGTTTGTATGGCGTACGTATGTACAATCAAGTAATCGCACGATCTTGAAATTTGGAAGGTTGGTGGCTATACATCAGTTTGATCGGATTGCTAGCGAGGGTACCTCCCATACAAGCCCCCATTAAAATTCAGGTTCTTGTTCAAAAAACTGTTTTGTTTTTGGACTATTGAACTGAAATTTAGACACTAATAGTTTCTGAAATAGGCGCGGTATATTTTTTGGAATTAGTCAAATCAAACCCCAATCTGGTACGGAACCCTCCGTGTACGAGTCTGACTTTTTTCTTCTTTTTGGACTTATTCACTATCAATTGTATAGGCTGGGTTTACAACTCCGCGTTTCGTAGCTAAAGTTTAAAGTTACTACTAGGAGCCAACTAGAATTATTCTATGACTTCGAAATACACTAAATTGTCGTGGCCTCACGTTAGGCGTAAATTAAAGAAAATATTGTTGACTTAAATAAAAAAATTATTATTTTCGTTTTGACTGCTCGATGAGCCAATTTAATTATTGGTTAATAATATGTTCGTTATATGCGCGATGCGCTTTATTAGTTTGGCACTATGTGCTTCTTTGAGTACAGGTTTGTAACCGATTAAACGCACTTCAGCTTTAACTTAGTGAAGCTTCGCTCATGCTGGTCTACGTGACAGAAAGTGCACTGTCAGCGGAAAGGGTTGTTGTGGCTTATGCTGGAAAAAGGGACTTATGAAAAGTTTCTGGATATTGCATCGGCGAAAATAATGTGGGAATGATGGTCATGTTAGTGTTGATAGTATTGTTAGAAAGATAAAAAAAAGTTTCTTAACTTGTATAAGAAAACAGAAAAATCTGATTACACCACGAAATAATCACTGCAAACACCAGATTAAAACTTTTAATTTTTTATGCTGGCCATTTATTTATATTATCATGTCCTTTTGGTTTCATTATAGTTATACTAATTCTAATTCTTTTTTACATTATGTTCCGTTTGTCTACAAAACTTAATCTAAAATAGAACAAGGAGAAGAATAACTGGAAAAGAAAAATGAATCACCAGAAACTTGTTGCGCGGATGGTATAGTCATGTTGTTGACCTCTCACAATACATACACCATACGGAAGCTGATGCATTAACTATATACGCCAAATTTTCTTATGCTTTTTCATAGAGAATGTGTTCATTACTATCTTCAAACTTCAAATACAGTGTGAATATAAAAGTTTGTTACGTGATGCAGCAAAACGAAGGTCATGTTCGATCTCTAAAGGTCACTGTTTGGTCAAGAGATTTTTCGTGACATTTTTATTATTTAAATTCAAATTAAAAATTGCATATCATAAGTCAGCGGAAAATATTGCCTTGTGTAGGATTCGAACCCCCGTGGCCCCGTGGAAGCGTACTTCGAGACACCACTCTATGCACTCGGCCACGGAGGCAACCTCAGTATCGTCGATTAACTTATGATATGTGTTGTTTTTTTGTATTTATTTTATTGTAGTACATATGTTGTATGTAAATGAAATGAAATTTAAATTTTATTAGTACGTATTTAGTACAAAATAAATTGTCAAACATAATTTCAGGAAACCAGGCGCACAGAAATAGTAGTGAGAAAACGAAAACCATAAATTGTTTGCATATAGTTGCTTGCGTGCGAGCGAAAAGTCAATATGTTTCTTTTCTTATACATTCACTCTGTGCCACAATACAAAAAATTCGCTCTTGAATTCAAAAATGCTGAGCGGAGAGGGAGTATTTTATCCTGCTCTCACTTTTTATGAAATTGATGATCATATACAGTGTCTTGGAAAAGTATTAGTCACAATTGCAAAGTAATTTCGTTTTAATTTTTAAAGCTGTTTTCCTTATTTATTAAATAATAATATAAATTTTTAAATTACCCAGTTTTAAGTTCCTGACCCAAATGACCACGGAGCTCTGTAATGTTATCTATGTTATGTTTGGTATGCTATGTGACTCATATGAAATGTCATGTCATGCATTAAGACAATATTAATAATAATTAATACAACAATATAAATTGACTCGAAATACAGATATTTTATTGTTAATAAGTCATATAACTTTATTTTTGTAGAACTATACTATAAATTGTATGTGCGAACACTGGTTTTTAGAAAGGTACAATTTCTCAAGTTCTCTAAAAAAAATGTTTTGTACAAAAATAACCCTTCGTCAACAAAGTATATATTTTCAAGATATTGTTTTCTTTAGTATATGTACATATTCTTAACCCGGAAAATTTCAACTCGATCTAATTTGCACGTGAATTGAATTATGATAATGTGTTTAGAATTGCTCATTTTAGATATATGTAATTGTAAAAAATACGTAACATTATTTTTACTTTACTCACGTAATAATAAGTGTTGGTTTTGGAAAAACATTTCCTACAGAGCATTCAAGTTGGGTTTCGTTTTGAATAGTTCGATGTACCAGATTAAAGGAGTAGTTCCTAACATCAATTACTTGCAGTCTTTTGTGAATAGAATATGTTTTTGTACGTGTTTGTACCACACATTTGTAATTTCCTGTTGTTTCTATTGTTGGATTTATAAGTGCAAGGGAGCTGAATTGTTTTTGTGAATCACGAGATCCTTCGTAAGAATCATTGACAACGTGTCGATACTCAGGCTGTAAAATAAAAAAATAATCAAAAGTTAAAAGTTTTATTATTCTACCGTAAAATATGATAAGAATGATCGGTGGACTATTCAGTTCCTGTTTCTCTCTATTAATATTTAAAATGTTTATTTATTTATTTTTACATGGTAGCCTTATAGTTTTAAGCTAAAGCTACACGGGGAGGACATCCATAGCTACAGAGGCTTTCGGCTGTTCCACGCTGCGTATTGTATTCTATTTGTCAAGCTAAATACTTCGTCATCTAACATTATATTACTGTTCTTAATTCGACAAGATATTTTTAAATTATTCCCAGTCAGTATATTTATTTGTTAGTGTCGATAATGGTTCTTTAGTGAGTACACTTTCATGTATTTTTAATATTTAATTTCTTAATTTCTAATAATTAATAGGATAGGAGAATGGTCATAATTCATATCTAACATGCACACATAGTTGATATATATCTTCCTGCCGATAAAAAAAATCAATTAGACCGGGTGTCTTTTGTTGATCAGTTAGCCAGTAATTTGGTGTCCCCGTAGAACATATGCCGCAACCAATCATTTGAAGCGCTTTATACAATATAATTCTCTACCTTTTGTAGTGATGAGCCTCGACTCCCAATGGGTATGCTTCGCGTTGAAGTCACCGCCCATTATGAATCGGTTTTTGTGACTATTGATTAGCTAAAGATATTGTTCACATTTGATCTGATGCCACAATAATTACAGTAACCGAAAAACCGTTAACGCCATCAACCGAAATCGTGCTGGCTTGAAATTCGTCAGTAGATATGCTACCTTCTTCGTAGTGTTTAAAATTGCTTCTTATTATAACAGCAGCGCAGTTATTTGGGTGGATTGTGTGGTATGTTTCAAAATTTTTAAATTTATATGATTGTTTGGTAAAATGTATCTCGCAGATGTCGATTTTTTCTGTATGGAGTATGATTTCCAGCTCATGTTGGTGCTTTAATAAGCCGTATGCATTCCAAATCATAATTATTAAAAATTTGGTCATATTATTGTAATTTAATTTATTTTGGTGTAAAGTCTTCTCGAGATTTAAAAGCCTTTTTTCAAGCGCCATCGTGAACTCATTTTGTTTGGTAAGCTTATCTAATAATTGATGTAGGATGTTTGTATCTTTTGATTGATTGTTTTCCTTTACTACTTGCGAGAATGTCGGCCTATTAAGTGCTGAAGCAGTCCTTTCGGTAGTAGGTTGACAGGATGAGTTTTTTGGGCAACTTTGTATGGGTTTTCTAATTGGGATTTTGACGTGAGTGTCGCTTTTCTTTGGACCGGTTCTGTGGTTACGTATCTTTTGCATTTCCTTAGCTACGACACATCCTCTGTAGCTTGCTGGATGAGCTTCACCACAATTACAGCATTTTGGTTGCTCGTGATCAGGCTTTTTGCAATCTATCGACTTGTAATTTCCTGAACATTTGGCACACCTTGGTTGTTTGCCACAATAATGTTGCGTGTGATTATATGATTGGCATGATTTGCATTGGGGAACAAGTTTTGAATGTTTTACAGCCTCAATAATAACTACAGAGTGTAATATAGTCTTTATTTCGTGTATTTTTTTAATACTTTCGGTTTTATCATATGTCAGAATATATCTAAGGGTTTCTTCATTTTCCATTTTTGTTTGTTAACTGCATCAATGGCTTTTAATCCTTGTTCTTGCAGAGCTTTCATTATTCCTTTTGGATTGTTGGAGTGATGTAGGTTTTTTGCCATTACCCTTATCGGTCGGGATTGTTTCTATTCATATGTGAACCGTGGCAGATTCATATTGGTTAGCGTTTTAGTTATTTTTTTTTATAACCATCGGAGCCTAATGCATTGATTTTGTAAATATTATTGTTAAGGAGCTTAATGGAGAATTCATTTTTAGATTCGTTTTTCGCTATATTATAAATTTGTTGGTATTGACATTCGCTTGACCTTTCTTGTAGACTGAATGGTTCGATTGATATAGCCTTTGAGGTAGTAGGGTCCATCGTTTCAGGTGATAGTTCAGGCTTTCTTTTCTTACAGGGTCTTTTCTTCAGAATCCAATCAGTTTCTCGGACAAGTTCTTCTTCATCTGTTTCATAAACATCATTTTTCATACTATTTGTGGGAATTTTATTATTTGCTTTGAGGCTTTGGTTTTCTTTTTTGTGTAGATCTATTATAACTCATTTTTTAGTTTCTTTATTAGAAAAACGCGCAGGCACAGGACTTTTGTCAGAACCAGCCCAATCGGACCACTAGGGGGTACCCCCATACAAATCCTGTGAAGAGTATGTCACCTTCGGCAAAGTCGAAGATTTTTTTTTGTTTTTTTTTTGATATTGATGGTATTTATTGCATCTCCTATATATATGAATAGAACTAACAAAAAGGTTTCAAGTCTTAAAAAGTAATACACGTGTGACCTTCCTACAATGAAGAGGAAGGGGTTCACTTAGCACTACGAGCCTCTAAGTAAGCAAAAGGGCAGTACGATCGTTACGGATCAGTCGAGATGAGATCCTTGTTTGGACAAGGACTCTGGCTAGAGGATTAACATGTCGAACTAGTTTATCCATGTAAATAGCTTTACGCTTGGAACATTCTTCTTTGACTGGTGGTACTTCCAGGTCCTTGTGAATGTCTTCATTCCTGAGATAACATGGAGCTCCCGTGATTTTTCCAAGTAACTTGGATTGTGCTCTTTGTATAACTTCAATGTTACCCGCGCTCGCGGTACCCCACAATTCAGAACCACAAGCCCAAATTGGTTTAATAACAGAGCTATATAGCATCACCTTGTACTCAAGTCTTAGTCCAGATTTAGAATTGATTAGCCAGTGAAGACATTGAACCCTTAGTTTCATATATATATATTTAGCTTCTATATGCTTTCGCCAGGTGAGCCGTCTGTCCAGATGAACGCCAAGATAAGTTAACACATGAGTTTGAGGAATTGTAACACCATTTAAAGTTAGTGGAGAGCAAGTCCGTCGGTTCAATGTAATTGTAATGTGCTTACATTTCCCCTCATTGACTTTAATTCTCCAGTTGGATAGCCACTCCTGAAGGCTTTTAAGATGAGCATCCAAACCTGCAGAAGCTTTAGCTGGGCAACGGGAGCGGCTGATTACAGCAGTGTCATCTGCAAAAGTCGACGTAACAAATTGACTACTTGTTGGAATGTCGCCAGTAAACAACACGTATAGAGTTGGTCCCAAGATACTACCTTGGGGAACTCCTGCTATTATCGTAAATTCATATGTAATGAAATTTGTCTACCTTACTACAAACACTCGATTTGAAAGGTAGGATTGCAGGACTCTATGAATATTTTGGGGTAGCAAATATTTCATTTTGTAAATCAAACCCTTATGCCATACTCGATCAAACGCTTGTGCTACATCAAGGAATATTGTTGTTCAAAGGCAGTTCTTATTTCCGAAGTAACTCTGTTGACTTGTTCAATCGTTCCATGTTTTGCTCGAAAAACAAATTGGTAATCTGGGATTGCACTATTTGCTTCCAAATGGTGATTGTGTTTAGCTTTAAGAACCTTTTCAAATAGCTTAGGAAGACATGGCAGCAGACTTATAGGTCTATATGAAGAAGGACATGTCCTATCCATCCCGACCTTTGGAACCTTGTGATAACCGATTTCTTCCATTGCTTTGGAAAGTATCCAATTCGAAGGATAGCATTGAAAAGACACGAGAGAAATACTATTGCTGCGTTTGGAAGTACAGTTATCATTTTTGGCACAATTCTATCATAACCAGTAGATTTTTTGGGATTCAGTTGAGTCCTTATAATAGATTCAATTTCATTGAGCTTATTGTCAATGGAGACATGTTTATTGAATTTGTAATTGTCTGGTGAAGAAGAACAAAATTGTTTGTAGGTAGATTAGGTTGGAACACGTGCTCCAGATTGTTGGCAAATACATTAGCCTTCTCTTCATCAGACCGTGCCCAACTTTCGGTTCTGTCTCTCATAGGTGAATCCAATTCCACAGGAGTGAAAATTTAGTGTTTGTGGATAATAGGTTATAGATATAGCGCCTTTGTGCCTCGAATTGGTCGCTTAAAAGTGCTTTGCCTATTTTTTTTGTTGCATTTGTTAGCCTTTGTTTAGCAGATCTGTACTGTTGCCATTCTCTTCTCAATCCTCGTTTAGAAGCAACCAGTACTTCAATTTCCCTATTTGAGAAAAATTTTCTCCTGAACTTGTGTGCAACAATCGCAGGTGTTCATACCTCAGCTGCAGCTACCAATATGACATTTAACTCATTAACAGATTTATCGATATCACTTTCAGAGTTGATCGCAGGTGCAATTTCTATGTTAGAACTAATATATCTTTTATATTGCAACCAATTAGTTTTATTAGATATAAGTCTATACGGGCGATCCTCAACTATTGGAGGATCGAGTAAAACGATATGAAGGGTTGACTGATCGGATGAAAGTTCATAACGAGTAACTGCTGATATGAGGTTTCTAGGTATATTTTTCGTGATACCAAAGTCGATGATACGGGGAGTTTTTCTTATATCCGCCGGCCAATATATATGCCTACCAGAAGGAAACAAAGTCTATCTTGTTTTTACAATTTACAAGAGTGTTGTAGAGTTGCCGACCTTTTGGATTTGCTAAAAGAGAACCCCAATAGGTGTGTTTAGCATTGTAGTCACCAGCCGCACAAAAATCGTGCTTCAAGGCTGTCAAAGATATTTATAAACACATCTGCAGATATTGAAAATCGTGGAGGACAATATACAGCAGATAACGTCAAATTACCATGACGCATTTGCATCCGAAGTGAAGTTGCTTGTAGATAATTAGATGAGTATGGCTCTAGGGTTTGGCGTTTAATACGTATTATTGCATGTACCACCATGAGCCTTTTCATCCGCATGATTTTTTGTATAAACTATGAAGCCTGGTGTAAAGAAGTTGTATTTGCTAGTCAAATGAGTCTCACAGACTAACATCACATCTACATTTTTGTCCTCGAGATACTTCATCAGCTCTAGTTTGTGCTGTGAGGCGCCATTTGCGTTCCAGTGAGTTATTTTTAAAAAAGCCATTATGGGGAATTTAACTTATCCAACATTTTCATTTCGATTTTCATCATCTCGTGCATCATTAAAATTGATTGATTCAGGGGTCTGTAATAAATTCACCAACATAGATTCACTAAAACTCTGTGGTTGCAACACTGGCTCATTACACGCATTTATGTTGAGACATTGGAGCCTTAGGCTTCAGAATCATTTTCGCAGTTTCTTGTTGAACGCCTAAGCGCAGGGCACCTGCATACGACACATTTGAAGTTAAGGAAATATTAGGTGGTGGACAAATAACCGTCGCTGATTCTGTACGGTTAGCCTCACGCCTAAAACGGGCGGAATTTTTTTGTGACTGAAACGGTCAAATTCCTGGCAATTTGGGTATTGCACAAGATTTACTCGTTTGTGACGTTCCTCCACAGTTACCCTACGATGAAGTAAATATTTAAGGTTGTAAATGGGATGCACTTCATTTTTTTTTATAATAAATGCTGCTACTTTGGGGCCAACTTTGTACAATGGCTGGGGAATTTTATTTTTATTAAAAATATTAATCACTACTTTGACCTTAAACCTTTTTTCTATTAGTGCACTCTTAATATCCTTACAATAAACAGAGGGTTCAATGCCTTTAATTGCAAGTACCATCCCTTTACTACTTTTAAGTTGATAGGTATCATAGTTTCTTTTAGTCTCCTTAAGGTACTTAGTTAAAGAACTATAGTTTGCTTCCGTATAAATTTGGACCTTAGTTTCTTTAATATTACCCTTGGTAATGGGGACAATATGAAAGTTATTATTGCTAATTATTCTTTGGATAGCATTTTCAAGCCTATTCGAGCTTTCTTCACGAATATACATTGGAGGAGGTTTCGCGGTTTTAGGTTTTGATGAGTTTTTGTCAACTTTTTAGCAGGTTCATCCTTTTCAGCAAGTACAATAGTTGGAACCTATTACTTTGCAAAAGCGTTTTCTTTTGCACGAGAAGAAAACAAAGTCCCGTTACCCGAAAACAAAAATTGACTTTGCTTGTAACTGCTAATTATTTTTTTAAGAATCGAAAGCCTAGTGGTAGTATTAGTTATGGTATTATTATTCTTTTTTTAATGCATTCTAATTAATTTCACAAAATCAGTCACAAAACCAACTCAAAGTAATACAACAAGTATAAAAGAAAAAAATGATGATTCATACACCCTAATTCCTTCCTGGAAAATGTGACACCCCAACACGTTTTTTTTTTTTTTTTTGCACAAAACCAAGAAGTTATACCAACTGCAAAAACATTTTACAACAAAATTGTTGTAATGTGTGAATCGAAGTTGTATAAAGTGGAAAAACATGTCAGTGAATCTCCAATATTTCTAATTGCTGACGAAACTACAGTTGCTTACCATCGATGCAGTTTTCTTTTAATTTAATTTATGGGGAGGCAGACCACTAACTGATACAGTATTCAAATACACAATAGGAAAATTATTATGTTCCCGCTCATCATTGCTGATAATACTATCAATAATACTGTTCCTCTCCAGGCATTCGTTTTAAGACTTTTAAATTTATAAATAAACAATTTTTAGTGTACAAATGCAATTATATGCATTTATCATTATGTTGAATATATAAACATAATGAGAAGGACATAAAACTAAGCTGTTAAACTGTTGATGCCAGCGCACATTCCGATCCCACGGAAACATGATCCATCACTTCAGCCACTGACTGTCGTATACGATTATGTTGTGCTTGCATAAGATAACAAAAGTACATAGCCCTAAGAGCATGTACACATACATACATATACATATTGTTCAAGCTTATACCGAACATCAGCAATTGGGTGTCTCGCAAGCATGTTACGTTCAACTACCATTTGACGCAATTTTTATCGGGGCATGACTGCTTTCGTGACCACCTACACAAATTCAGACCTGTGGATGATCCACTTTGTCGTTACTGCACAAACAAAGTGAAAAATGCCTGACACTTTCTCATGGCTTGTACAACAGAGAGTAACGTTAGAAATGAGTGAGGTCCTTGAACCCTATGGCGTGGTTAGGTACATGCTGAGAGACGAAGATGCTTGGAACACCGCTTGCATCATTATCGTCAGTATTATGCAACAGGTCCGCAGAGATGAAGTATTGAATAGAAATGTAGTCCTACCTGCTCTCCCTGGCGAAGTATTACCTCAGTTATTAGTTCCGCCAGGGTTGAAAAATGTGGCAGTGTATGCCGGGGGTGGTTTTAGTACGTAGGCATCATAGAGGGCTGTTTGTCTGGTGAATCGTGCATCCTAATAAGACGGTGTAGTGGGATCCTTAAAGATCCACACCTCCATGGCAAATTCACAAAAAAAAAAAAAATATTGCATAAATACAATACAGCTTATTATTCTTAGCTTCATCCAAACTAAAAGTGAACAATAAAGAACAGTCTAATTCCAGACAACATCATGTTTTGGAACTAAAATAATGGAAATCAAAATATCAGTGGATAAAATGGTTCCTAGAATATTTCCAAATATATCATTGATGATGTTTACAGATTCACAAATTAAATAATTATCCGAACCAAACAGAAAGAGCTTCCAATTTACCGTTACCAATGACATAAGAATCTGCACAAATTGAATTTCGTAAGGAAGGACTTTCATATTTCGAGTTAAAGTAACAAAATGAAAGTTGCGAAATTCGGATTAAGTGTGATATAATTTTTGATGAGGGTAACAACTGGCAAGTTTTGGTTAAAATAACGGCATAACAAAATTGTTATGTTGTTGTTATGTAAGGTTTTCCTACCGATTAGGAGAGTAGATGCAATACCTTTGAAAGCTGTGGGTGTACAATGAAGATTTAATGAATTTAGCTTAAGAACGATTGCTGTTTGGAAACAAGTTTTTATACACATTGCTATCAGTATCATGATTCAAAAATTCGCGTAAAACATCTAAAATAATACGTAGTGCACCATTAGCACTATTATACATATCTTCAAAAATATTTTTTTCTTCAAGCCGGTTAGTACTATCACTGAAAACAGGAGCAACAGGGAAATAAACAGGGATTAGAACTATTATGAGTCTGAAGAATATTATCGAAGAGTGCGATTTTTAGAAATATACTGACTGCAGTCTATAAGGAAATCTTCACTCATATCATCTTTCAATTCATTCCATAAAACTAACATTCGCAAGAACACAAATAAACCCAAATAACTCTCGCAATTGTCTTGGAGTTTTAGCTTGTTTTACTTCATTCAAACATTCACGCCATTCGTTGTCATTCGATGCAATCCCTTGCGCGTGACAAGCTTCCACAAAAGTAGGGTACACAACAATTATAGAATCGTAAATCCTTAAGAGACTTAGCACCTCGAACGTGCAATAGAAGTAACCGTAAATGAAATAACTTGACATCTCTTGGAGATATATTACACTGTCTACTTATTACTGTCTACTTTTTTCTTTTACCATCGCACACGAAGTGTTTTGGAATTTCAATAAACAGAAATTCATTTGCAGAATAAACGTTTCTATTCAATGCAAAGAATGTTCTTTGTGGATTTTTCACATATTTTCAGTTTTAATTTCTAACAATTAGCCGTTCCATTTGTTTGCAGAAAGGCACGAGTAAAAAAAACTCTGCATATGGTTCAAGGGTCCTAATGCAGCGTTTGTGTAAGTTCCATATAAGATACGGATTGTATGGGATCACAAAACTATTATCAACACTGTGCCCACGAACATCAACAGAAGTACCATTATTATGAAGTCTATACTGAATTTAACACTTTTGGGAAGTTTTTAGAACATTTTTCTTCTTGCATGCACACAGAATTAAGATTAAGAACACCGCACGGACCATGAATCATATGTATTTTTACTAAATTATGGATTTTTGGTTCAGAGGTTTAAGCAGGAATTGGGACACAAAAAATGTGCTTGCTGTTTAATTGTAGAGATATGCTTTAAAAAGTAAAATTGCTTGCTATATTCACCGACTTTTTTATACCAGAATTGAATGCTCTTAATGTGGATGAGCTTTGGTTTCAAAAAGATGGTGCAACATGCCACGCAGCGGGTGCTATGTGAAGTCCTTGGTCTACGTCTACAAACCACAGGCGATTGACAACTTGGAAGATATTCGCCATGTTACCACTTATATACGGCCATTGCTGCAAATAATAATTGAAAATTAGACTTCCCGATTGACTTCATTTGAGACAGCCGAGGTGCTCATATGCCGGAAATCGTATTCAAATAAAAATAGCAAAGAATTATCTTTCAAATAAAGCCAAATTCATCTCAATTGACACCATTAATCTGTGTTTTATTTCAATTCAAAGTTCTATACCCAAACACCCGTTATACAGGAAAGGAACTTCGTTTTAATTGGGTGCTTCACGACATTTTTCGCTTGGTTTTCACTGCTGAAAAACAAGTTACCTAAACAAAACTGAGATGCAAAGAAAAAAATTTAATTCAAATTTACACGACCCCAGTGTGCAAACTCTCCCTTAAAAATCTTATTAAAAACTTTTTGTGTTTTGTACTAACTGGACTATTTTTAACTGAAATTTGGATATTATGAATTTCCAACCATTTCAATTTGAAAACCATAGCGTTACTGGAACGTATAACTCGCATACAAGCCCATACGTTAACTTTATTTTAGTTTTAGTATTTGTTGCTGTTCACTTTCTGTGAAAATTTTAACTTCCTACTTTTTGCAGTTCATGAGGGATTCCGTTTGTTAGAATTTTGGGTACGGAATACAAAAATACGTGTTCTCAAGAAAAACTTACGATATATGACACATCTTTGTGTCTATCGTGTATAATCACAAAAATTGTTTCGATGGAAACATTTCTTTTGAAATAAATTACAGGTGTACGGCATAGCAGCAAAAACAAATATTGCTAAGGTTAGAGTTCTGCAGGCCAAGACATTGCGCATGATTTCTGGGGCCCCTTGGTTCATGCGCACAGCGGACTTTGAGCACGACTTGAAAATACCAAAAATTGGCGACGTGATTAATCGTCAGGCCAAGGACTACATTAATCGGTTGGCAAATCATCCAAACGATCTAGCAGGCGGCTTTTAAGGCGACGCAGAAAGGGAGGGGTCAGGGTGTCGAGGAGGCTGAGAAGATCGCATCCTGTCGACCTCCCTACTAGATCATATTAAATGTTTTGTTCCTTCCCACTTGTTAATATAAGTTGTTTTGTTATTGTTTTGTATTTAGTTTAATTTAAGTTGTTTAAGTTTAATAACAGTATAATTAAAGTTTTAACAGAGAAAAAAAAAAAAAAAATTTGAAATAAAATTCGTGAAACAAAATGGGAAATATTCCACAAATAAGACAATAAGTCCGCTTCCGTATTTTTTAATATCATTAAAGAAGATTGTTCAGTGACCATATATAAATTACGTCACACGTTAAAGGGAGGTGGCCAACGAAGTGCGACTTTGTGTGTGAAGAGCCATAAGTTTCGTGACGTCTCATGTCAAAATCGAAAGTAACTTAACTGTAAACGGCTATACACTTAAACAATAATTTTAATGGTTTCCAACAAAAATTTTGTTTGAAATTCTTTGAATCCCGAGAAATTGTAAATTGACAATTTTTCTTCGCAGCTATGAGTACAAAGTCTTATAGTTGATTTACACAGAAAGAAAAACAGTTTTGTTTTATTGCTATTGACAACAATAACCGAGACCAACAATGGTTTCACAAACATTGTCTTGACTCATTTTACTCGTGAACTGTAGCCCCTGAGCTGTCGCATGTTCTTGATTTGCAACAAAAACTGCAAATTTTGATCCACAAATTCCGACTTTTTCGGTGGATTTTCCAAAAATTCTTTCATATTCTTATTGTTTGCACTTTTACGAACACAAAACAAAAAAAAAAAAAATTACCAAATCGGTCAATTGATGTTCAACCAGCATGAACATGTTTCAGATGCAAGTCGGCACGGGTTCCCAGTAACAGAATGAGTGAAATATTTACTGGGAATATATAAACATACAATAAATATAATTAGAGTGTAATCGTTCCAAAAATCAAAAATCCAAAAATTTTGGGACACCCTAATGTACATATACTTCCCAATTAAGTATATAGAAGTTCCTACAACAAAAAAATACATGATTTACGTGGTAGATTCATAAAGAACGTACTTATTACTTGTAAAAGATTAAAATTCTTAGTTTAAGCTATCCTCCATAGAAAACATCTTGCATAAATCCTAATGCACTAGTTAAATATTTTTTTGTGCTTTTTTTACTTACTATGGTAGACGGATCACGACCTGGTATCCATTGATATATGGCTTCATTATCCTTCGACCACTTTACAGTGCGTATAGGATCCGATTCCTTTACAGGGTAATCGCAGTCCAGAATAATCGGATCCATTTCTTTTTCTTCTAAAATAATAAGAAGTGTATCGTCGTCACCCTTCAAAGGAAATCCGAAGACATCTTAAAAAAAGGTTATACACATTTACATGTAATTTATTAATAACTAATTAATAGGGCTATTTAAAAATAAATTTTACAAGTAAATTGCAAATTAAAAGAGAAGGACGAAGTATCGCCGAAACATGTGAAGACTACGTTATTATACCTTATACTACGTTATTTTTTACCACATAAAATTCTAAATGTACTGCGCAGGTGGAAAAGTATAGAACTAAGAACTAAAGACCGTATACTACATCATGGGTAAAATCTAATACAATATACAATTCACCATTTTCAAAATGTTCTAAAAAGTTATGGACATTTTTCCGAATCTTGCTATATGTATATATACACATTTTTAAATCTATAAATAGATTCGTGCTCTCATCTAGAATTGATTTAGTTTATTCAATAAACCATTCTAGAATATTTGTTTTGCTGTAAAACAAAAATAAAATCAGTCACTACACATTGTGTTTTTATACTCTTCACGGGAGTGAATAGTTTTATAAGTTTGTCATGAAGTTTGTAACAGGCAGAAGGAGACAAAAAAAAAAAACACATAAAGTATATATATTCTTGATCAGCTTGATTAGACGAATTGATTAAGCTATGTCCGTGGCCGTCTGTATGTATGCAAACTAGTCCCTCAGTTTTCGAACTAGAGAACTGAAATTTTGCACGAACCTTTCTTTTTACCATACGCAGTACATTTGTTGAACCAGCCGAATCGGACCTCCCATACAAAGCACCCATTTGACTTCATGCTCTTATTAGAAAAACTTTTTTTTTCGGCATAGTCAAAGTTAAACTTCTTACTATTTTTTATATATTATCTATCACTTTGCCTTGATGCTTTAATTCATAGAACCGTGCGTTACAGACCACATAAGGTACCTATAATATATGCGAAAAAGATAAATGTGATGCATTTTATTGTTGTATGTAGCTGGTAGTTAAAATCTTAAATTTGCTGAAATTAAAAACCGAAACTTTTTCCATTGTTTTGAAAACTGAGAAAGTAATTTTTATGTTATGCCTTGGATTATGTGGTGATATACATATTGATTAGATTGGCGGCATCACAGAGCATCGATTCTCTTAACGATGTGTTCTCCATGCATTATCAACATCAGACTTACATCATAGAACATTGGATAAATCGTATCATATATCTCTGCAAAATTTTAGATCTCTTCCACTTTTTTAATTTTCAATAACTTAATATCTGATTTTGGAAATCTCATTTTATAAATGATTTTTTTTTTATGAACATTCTGAGGTTGCATATTTCTATAAATTTGAAATATATGTATGTATGTTATTTTATAATGTATCTTCTGGTTTTGACAACTACCACATTTAATATATTTTGTACGTTGCATCCATTTGGAGTTTTTTTACCTTTAGGAAGGCCTATTGTTATAGCAACAAATAGAAATGCGAATAGGCTTTTACAAACTTTGCGATAAGTAAACATTCCGACGGTGGATCGTGAATAAGACACTTAATATTTTAAAATCCCGTTTACAATGCTTGGTGCATTATTATGCGATGTTTTGGATATTTACAACATTCAAATTCAGACTAAAGACGATATTTGTTTTGAATTGAAAACAAAGCGTTTGACTAATATTAATATAATACATTCGGTATGAACTGAAAATGAGCACACAAAGAAAAAGAGCGCGTAAGAAGTTTGCGAATTGCTCTTACTACTTGCTTTCTCTTCACTACGAGAGGGAAGCACACCAAGACGCAATTAGGGCATAATACAGTTGGTTAAATAAAACTAGAAAAATATAAACTAGAAGAATATAATGCGGCTACTAACGAATAAACACATATTCATGTACAAAAGTATTTGTGTAAATTTGAACGCTTCGCTGGGTTGACGTTTGTTAAAAGTTCGTTACAAATACACTCGCTCGAACATACTTTTGAGTAAGTCTTAGGTGGAAATGGTGGTGGATCTTTTATATACTGACTGATCGTCAATTTTTTTTAATGGTACAAATTGTCATGGTTTGTGCATTTGTGAACCATACGCTTATTAACTTACCGCATATAGCACATACACATGCGAGAGGTTGTCGAAAAATTTCTCAACAGAATATATCGAGCCATAACCACGAAAAAATTTCTGTGAAACTGTAAATGTGGAATTCAAATGGTCTAATACAAGTTAAAGATTAATTTTTAAGTTTATTTTTTGGTTTAAAATAGAATTTTTGGCGTTTACTTCTTTTTCCGCGGTTACTATTGTAGCATCTCAGACTGAAATTTGACTCTTATGTTAAATGAGTTTCAATGAATAATAATTATTTGCCTTTAATGAATTTGCAATCATTTAATTTAAGATATTCGTTATGAAAGCTTGAAGGAATACATTTTCTAACGCAAAGTGATTTCAAATCATTAAATTTAATGAAATTTTTAATTCTTTTGGGTACATAAAAGGAGGTCCTCATACAGTGGATGGATTTAACTCAATGGTCAAAATTTCTATTATGCTATTTTCCAAGTAGCCGTTTTTAATTGTAATATTATTTTTTCGAAAAAGGCAGAGCGTAATTTAACTAAATTTAATTATACATTTTTTGGTAGAACAATATCTGAAAACTTCTTCCAATTTAAAAAATCTGAATGTTTCAATATTTTTTCTGTCACTACGAATAACTGTCAAACTGTAAAAAAGGGTAATATTTTTACTATGAGGCGTATTCAAAACTTTTTGAAGATTTAAACTAACACATTAGAAAAATTTATTTTCCTTTCCTTTTCTTTGGTCCTGCAAGAATATATCCTTGCTCCGATCTCTGTACATTAAATGTGACTTAAAGCCTTCTGTTTCTAAGTTACTGCTCTCAAAATTTTTCCATTCATAACATTTTGTGCATCTATCCTTTTTCGGTAAATGAAAACCAAGATGGAAATCATTTTTGAAAATGTTCCGGGCAACTCTTAAAGATAACGAGGAGTTCGCAAGGTTTTCTTCATCTAAGTATTTAGTATAACATTTATACAAAGTTGAAATGTTGCAAAACTCCTTAGGGAGGAATACTTTATTACTCTTGTTTCGACTATAATGAGACGGAACTGCGGAAAACGAAGATTTTAATCACCTCTTCTGTTATTCTTTAAATTAACAGTTAATAGTTATTATAATTTATGTGCAGCTTAGCTTTACTCTAAGTAACTGGTCCAACTGGACCAAAAAAAGAGGATCAAGTAAATAACACAACACAAATTTCGATCTCGTATATTTTGCTTTCCTACTTTTCCTAGTAAATTTGTTGGCGTCGCTCACTAACAGTTATAGCCACAAACAACTTTAATGTCGCTTACATTTTTTTTTTTGCAGTAACACAAAAAGTTGTGTGTCGCTTACTATGAAAATGAAATGCGTGTATCTCTGTAACCATAGTGATTTTCGCTATAATATTTCACCAGGTGATGAGCGAGTTGCTTTACAACAAATTTGCATCAAAAAGTGAATTTCGAAAAAAATGTCGCTTACATGTTTTTCGCTGTTAGGGCTCGATATGTAAGTAGCGGTAAGCGGCACGCGTTCCTATGCCCCGGCATTGTTTGGATCATCGGATTTCTTCAAGTGGAGAATCTCGTTATTTTTCCATTTCCATTGTATTGCTTTGTATTTTTTCCGTCACATTGATGCTGTTTTTGGTGGCATTACTTTGAACAACAATTACCTCACACAACCTCCTACCTGACCACAGTATTATTGCAAAGTCAAAACAATTCTTAGTTCACTGCGCAGCATTTGAAATACTTTCGAAAAAATCTTGTTTTTCACAAATTCAAGGATAGATTCGATTGGGCATGTGACGATGGTTTTTATACTCTTCACGGAAGTGAATAGTATTATAAGTTTGTTATGAAGTTTGTAACAGGCAGAAGGAGACAAAAAGAAAAAAACACATAAAGTATATACTCTTGAGCAGCTCGATTATTCGAATTGATTAAGCCATGTCCGTCTGTCCGTCTCTTTGTATGTATGTATGCAAACTAGTCCCTCAGTTTGTGAACTAGAAATTTTGCACGAACCTCTCTTTTTACCATAAGCAGTACATTTGTCGGAACCACCCGAATTGGATCACTAGGGGGGTACCTCTCATACAAACCACCCATTTGAATTCATGTGCTTATTAGAAAAACTTTTTTATTTTTTTGTCCTATCGAACTGAAACTTGGACACTATCAGTTCCCAAGACAGGCACATGACAACTGTCGGAACCAGCCGAATCGGACCACTAGGGGGTACCTCCCTTACATACCACCCATTTGAATACTACAATGAAACATTCACTGCGTCCCGTGAAGAGTATTTCATCTTCGGCATCTTCTTTCTAGTTTTTTTTTTGTTTTTATGTTTAATACTTTTAATGTATGTATGTCTCACCAGCTTACCAAGCTTACTTATTTAATATGTATTGGTATATACTTAGTAGCTTGTTCAAATAATAGAGTAAGTGTTGCTTACACTCAAGAACTAGTAGTACCTAGTTTTTGCTCTCCGAGAGCAATGTGTAACGGCTCGAATTTTTCGAACCGAGCCGCGAGTCGGCTCATTTGCCATCTTTTAAATATAAAATAGCAGTCTTTTGTAACAAAAAAAAAAAAAAATTGCTCACTCTCAATTGTGACGCCACAAGTATATCAATGTATTAATTACATTAGCATTTCACATGGTATGATGTTAAAACTATACATTTTTGAGAATGACACATAACTATAAGATATTAGCGCCACCTTCTATTTCTTACACCATGTTAACAAAATCAAAATAAAAACCACTTGACTTTTCATTTGTTTGTACTCATTTGTTCGTTTAAAGGGGAATTTATATACGTTAATATGAAAAAAGATAAAGTTGAATAAAAATTCGATTGTGTTCGATTTTAAAGTTAACAACAAAATGAGTGAAATGAGTGCAATAAAATGTCTTCTTCTTTTCAATTTTTAACGTGAAAACATTTTTTTAAAGGGATCCATATTAAAACGCTTTTGGTTTTACCAATGCTTTTAATATATCTCGCGACTCAAAATTCTTAGTGCCAAATAATTTATACATTCTGAAAATAGAGGATTGAGCATTTTTGTCATTGCGCTCTTGCGCCATCAAAGGGGAGGAGTGATGAATATGCTCACAATTTTGAATATGCTGTTATCGTTATAGGCAAAGAAGAATATTAAAGAATTTTTTGGATAATCTACCGGAAAAGTTGAAAATTTGGTTAGGTTCGTTATGAGCCAAATTGGAAGAATTTAAATGAAAAATCGTGGAAATATGGTTGTATTTGCAATTTTGAATTAAAATTAAATTTTGTGTTAAGTTTTTCCGCCATTTGCATTAGTTTTGAATTGAAAACCTTTAATTTCATATTTTAGAAAAAAAATCAATTCAAAATTATCAATTATTCTTCTTTATTTAATTTATTTCCATCAATAAGAAACATTTTACTTCAAATTTTGATTAATTTTAATTGTATATTCAAATTAAAAATATAAAAAATGTAAAAATAACTAAAATGAAATTAATGGCACAGTGGTGCGGCAAGAAGTAGCGGCACATGAGTTTGTTTGCGACGGGAACTGACGATATATGATTGAATTCAAGATATTCACAAATTTTTTTTTTTTTTTGATATTGATAGTACTTATAGAATCTCCTATATAAATATATAGGACTAACAATAAGGTTACAATTCTTAAAAAACTAATACACATCTGTCCCTCCTACATTGAAGTGGAAGGAGTTCACTTAGCACTACGAGCCTCTAATTAATCAAAAGGGCTGCACGATCGTTACGGATCAGTCGAGATGAGTTCCTTGCATGGACAAGGACTCTGGCTAGAGGATTAACATGTCGAACTAGTTTATCCATGTAAATAGCTTTACGCTTGGAACATTCTTCTTTGACTGGTGGTACTTCCAGGTCCTTGTGAATGTCTTCATTCCTGATATACTATGGAGCTCTCGTGATTGTTCTAAGTATCTTGGATTGTGCTCTTTGTATTACTTCAATGTTACTTGCGCTCGCGGTACCCCACAAGTATCCACTTCGAAGGATAGCATTGAAAAGACACGAGAGAAAAACTATTGCTGCGTTTGGAAGTTCAGTAATCATTTTTGCCACGATTCTATCATAACCAGCAAATTTTTTGGGTTTCCGTTGAGTCCTCATAATAAATACAATTTCACTAATGGAGACATATTTACTGGATTTGTGATTGTCTGTTGAGGAAGCACAAATTTGTTAGTAGATAGATTAGGTTGAAACACGTGCTCAAGATGGTTGGCAAATACATTAGCCTTCTCTTCGTCAGATCGAGCCCTGTTTCTGTCTCTGATATGTGAATCCCGCTCCACAGGAGTTTTTAGCGATTTTTGCGCTTTCCAAATTGAAAATCTAGTGTTTGTGGGTGATAGGTTATAGATATAGCGCCTTTGTGCCTCGAGCTGGTCGCTTAAAAGTGCTTTGGTTAGTTTTTTTGTTTTTAAAAAATTTAGCCTTTGTTTAGCAGTAGGAGATCTGTGATGTTGCCATTCTCTTCTCAATCTTCGTTTAGAAGCAACAAGTTCTTCAATTTCCATATTTGAGAACGATTTTCTGCTGAACTTGTGAGCAACAATCGCAGGCGTTGATAGCTCAGCTGCAGGTACCAATACGGCACTTAACTCATTGACAGATTTGTCAATATCGCTTTCAGAGGTGATCGCAGGTGCAATTTCAATGTGAGAACTAATATACTCTAGGCTGTTTTTATAATTTACAAGGATGCTGTAAAGTTGCCGACCTTTTGGATTTACTAAACGAGAAACCCAATAAGTGTGTTTACCATTGTAGTCACCGGCCGCCAAAAATCGTTCTCGAAGGTTATCAAAAAAATTTTTAAAAACATCTGCAGATATTGAAAATCTGGGAGGACACTATATAGCAGATAACGTCAAATTACCATAACGCATTTGCAACCTGACCGAAGTTGCTTGTAAATAACAAGATGATTACGACTCTAGGGTCTGGTGTTTAATGCGCTTTCTTATAATAATGCATGTACCACCATGAGCCTTTTCATCCGCATGATTTGTTGTATAAACTAAATAGTCTGGTGTAAAGAAGTCATTTTTGCTAGTCAAATGAGTCTCACGGACTAACATCACATCTACATTGTTGTCCTCTAGATACTTCATCTACTCTAGTTTCCGCTGTGAAACGCCATTTGCGTTCCAGTGAGTTATTTTTAAATGAGCCATTATGGGGAATTTAACTTATCCAAAATTTTCATTTGGATTTTCATCATCTCTTGAAAAGAGTTTTGCATCATTAAGATTGATTGATTCAAGGTCTGTAATAAATTCACCAACATAGATTCACTAGAACTTTGTGGTTGCAACACTGGCTCATTACACGCATTTAGAGTTGGGGTAGTTTGTGAGATTGGCTTATTATGTTGAGACATTGGAGCCTTAGGCTTCACAATCATTTTCGCAGTTTCTTGTTGAACGCCTAAGCGCAGCGCACCTGCATACGACACATTTGAAATTAAAGGAATATCAGGTGGTGGACACATACCCGTCGTTGATTCTGTACGGTTAGCCTCACGGCTAAAATCGGAGGAATTTGTTTGTGACTGCAAACGGTTTTTCAACACCTTATATACAGGACAATCTCTATAATTGGCTGTATTGTTGCTCCCACAGTTACTGCATTTTTTAAGATCAGAATTATTGCGACTAAGTTTATAGGATGCGTTTTCTTAGCAAGTCTCCACAAGCTACGCATACTGGACGAAGGGTGCAATAAGATTTCGTGTGGCCAAATTCCTGACAATTTGTGCATTGCACAGGATTTACTCGCTTGTGAGGCTCCTCCACAGTTACCCTACGATGAAGTAAATATTTAATATTGTAAATGGGATGCACTTCATTTTTCTTTAAGTGCTGCAACTTTGGGGCCAACTCAATTTTGTACAATGGCTGTGGGATTTTATTTTTATTAAACATATTAATCACTTCTTTGACCTCAAACCCTTTTTCTTCCAGTGTACTCATAATATCGCTACAATCAACAGTGTATAATAGATTCTCTTAGTCTCCCTAAGGTACTTAGTTACAGAACTGTAGTTTGCTTCCGTATAAATTTGGACCTTAGTTTCTTTTATATTACTATTGGTAATAGGGACAATATGAAAGTTATTCTTTGGATAGCATCTACCAGCCTATTCGAACTTTCTTCACGAACATATGTATGTTGGGGGAGGTTTCGCGGTTTTAGGTTTTGATGAGTTTTTGTCATCGTTTTTAGCAGGTTCATCATTTTCAGCAAGTAGCTGGAACCTATTACTTTCCAAAATCGTTTTCTTAGCATTATTATTTTTTTGCGGGCTTAGTTTACGCTTATTGTGGATTTGTATGTAGCGGTCAATGCCTGTCTGCACTGCCGCTTTATTTTCATGAGTCCCGTTTTGTATGCGCTGATTTTGACTACCTGCTGGTGATACAGTTGTCTTTTTGATTGCTGTTGCTTGCATAGCAGAATTTTTTCTATTGCATGCTTGTTCTGGTTAGGGTTATTAAAATCGCTATTAAATGTTTGCGTGTTTGTTGTTGTTACAGTAACTGCATGTGATGACGCAATCGAAGCAGTAGCTGAGAACACTGTTGTTGTTCCTGAAACTGCACTAGCTGTAGAAGTAAAAGCTGTGCTTTGTGGTGTGTTTGTTGTAGTGTTAAACACAGTTGCTTCTGGGTTTGAATGTAAAGGTGGTTGAGGGGAAGGGGCACTGGGCACTCCATGGGAGTGAGTGACTAGTGCTTACTGTACTATCTATCTATGGGCAGCTGAGCAGTTAATAAGGAAGCTTTGTTTTTGTTCCTGGTATCATTAGCGACAAACGAGAAATAAGCATTTCTCGCTGTCATTTTTGGTGCTGTTAGGCTTTGATATGAAGCAAATAAATAAAATTTATTAGCTGCGAGGTAAACGTCCGATCAGATAGACTGCTCGAAGGCAAATATTCACAAATTAAGAAAGAATATGGTTCCTTTAACTCAGAAGTACACACAAACTTCCGCTCAGGGTTTCCAATCGTTGCTTGGCTTGGAAAAATGAGAAAACACGACTACCTCCAAGAATCGACGAAGTCTGAAATATGCACGGAAAAGCCATCAGTTACATAGTCGGCAACACTAATTCCCGAAATGGAAAACATCATTTTTGTTTTTCGTAGATACAGTTGGCTAATCTAGCTGTGACGAAATGAATCTGTGAACCAGAATGCAATAATACACGACATGGCACAAGTGTGCCGGAACGGTTGCGTGTGAATATTACAGCAGTGGCCAGCAGGACAGCATCAGATTGAGAATGAGATATGATAGCTTGAGGAGAAGACGATGTAGTTGCGACCATGGCGTTTGAAGTAGATGTTTGCAGTGACAGTATTGCTAACGAATATTCAAATTGAGGAGGTTCGCGAATAAAATGCTTCGATTTACAAGTACGATAAGATAAATATTTACACTCTCGCATTTGGTGACCCTTTTGTAGACAACGAAGGAATAGCGCTACATTTTGCCACTCTCTGATGCATACTTGTGGAAAGGTTTACGAAGAGAGGGCAGTTGTTAATTGAATAGTCTTTGTATCCACAAAACGAACAACTATTTACAGTAACAAAACTTTTCCTTGTGCTGGAATTCACTGCTTTGTATACCTGACCATCTGAAACTATAATGGCATGCTCGACAACCGATAGCGCTTGTCCAAGAAAGTCTCCAATTTGTCCCACGTAGGTATTTCATTGATTGGTGAACTCTTCTCTCCTCCTGAGTCGCCTTGTCCAGTTTCTGCAACAGAACTTAAAGTAGCACAGCATCAGCAATTTTCCCCTTGTGGCGAGGGATAACAGTGCTACTGCAGTGTGCAGTAATCTTGTCTGTCAAACCGCTGGAATTTCGAATGATATTTTATAGTTCGCCTGATTGATCTTCAAAGAACGAATGGTATTTAGGGTAGCACCACTTAAGCAGGAGTGACGGCAGTGAACCCGTTTTGTCAATGAAAGAGGTGAATATCGAATGAAAGTTTGCCCACTCAGTATAGTCACCACTAAACTTAGGCAACGACAGCTGAGGTAAACGTTATCTACTTTCCATGACAAGGACTGACTGTGATTCACCTGGATTCACCTTGAAAGTTGAGCAATGCTCAATTTTATTAAGCGATCATGAATTTCCTTCTATTTTATGATTAAGAAATGATGAGGACGATCATTGCTTGGATCAAATATTTTCTATTATATTTCACCCTGAAATATTACAGATGATGTAATGACTTGCTTGGAACAATACCCCGCTGGGATCTTCAAAATGTTGGCAGATACCGAGCTTTTTCGGTAAGGTATCGAACACTAATTAAAATTAATTTTAAAAATTTTTAATTGCTTCAATAATTGTATTATGTTTAACAATTTGTTTTACTTGTGTTTCTTTGTATTTATTAAGTTTAACAATTTGATTATCTATTCAAAACGAACACCGTCTGCAAGAGTTGATCTTTGCTTGAAAGCCAAACTAATAAGTAATAACTCTCAGTTTACTCGCCGAGTTTCGATTCTCATCTTCTAACATTTCTTGATTGTTGTCTCCGCTTTTGTGCCGTCGTATAAACTGATGAAGGAGGTTATAAGTAATTGCATTAGGGTTAGCACCTGTCACTCCTCCTCTGGCATGAAGTAAGGGCCTAAACGTAAAGCTTGGTTGTGTTCATTGTTCTCCGTCTCATTCATTCTACAGATGTCGTTGATACCCACTCGTAATAGTGTGTGCTGACAAAATTGTTTATGTATTAATACCCATACAGATCGCTTCCATCGTCTCTATTCCTTTATGCTTGTAAGTTTTGTTCTTAATACATATGTGTGGTGTGTGTATGTGTTTTTATAGAAAGAAAATTAAAATTATCTTCAGTAATTTTATAGTTAAATCAAAAATTGTTTGATTTCACCTAAATTTTTATTTGTTCGTATTTATTTTATAATTATACTTACGAAATATTTCCATAGTTTTACCTCTTTATTATAAAATAGCTGCCCGGCTTGCGTTGCTACGCCCTCGCAAAAAAAATTTAATTGCTCATGTTAGAATTTATTGAGGATATTATCCAATTTTTATAGATAATGATCTTTGGCAATACTGTTGTGCGTCAATAATAAATGAGAGGAAAAAAAAACAGCTCGCAGTTTGAGAAGCACTGCAGTAGTCGACTGTTTAATAAAAAAAAAAAAAAAAAACACACTTACATATGGCACACACACACCTTCCTCTCACCTCCCCTCTACCATAAGCAATTTAGAGCTAAATTACATCTATACTAATATTTTTAACTGCTGGCACCTGCGCATTTTATTGTGAAACAACGATTTTGGCTCACGGTGTTAAGTGTACAAAAATTGTATTGTAGATAATTATTCTTATTACCTCTTACATCCAAAGTCACAAACATTACCTCTTAGAATAATAGTATAGATAGTAAAACAGTATATTATAATATAGATGTTAATGAAAAAGACATTCTCTGTAGATAATGTTTGGCGTCGTGGTTTTGCTTGGTAGTAAAATGGTCTGTTTCTCCGGACTTTCAACTCGTGATAAAGCAACACTCTATTCGTAGGTCAATTCCAACCAAGGCGAAAGTTTGATCCTGGGACTTATTAATAGTAATCGCGAACGATGCTTTCACGAGAAATTTAAAAAATATTGGCGAATTCGTTGGAATTATTAGAATCCTCGGGGTAATTGCCCGCTGGCTGCAAGACCGATGAGGATGACCGCCACAATGAAATTGTCTGTCAGGTCTTTAATGAGTAACCTTGTGCCATTACACATGTTAGGAGGTCTTCTATTCCTTAAAAGCATGATAGGCGTACCAACTTTTAATGACAGTTCGTGAGGTGGCAAGCAAGGAGGATTAAGGGAATTAAGAAATTATTGAGGAATGTAGACTACATCGTCACTTAGCCAGGAAATCTCTGTATAATGAGATTGTTGATTGCATTGACAGTGTCGTTCCTTGGCGATACTATTGCCCTGGAATACAACCAGCGAAAGTCTCTTTGAAGTCAATTATTGAGATCCGGATATACTACTTCTATAATCTGCTGCAGACTGTGGACTGTGTGACACCGTATTTAAAATGATTTCAGCAGAATTAGTGCCCAAATTTAAGGTGTCTCCAACAGGATAGGCTCTCATATTCGTTCGAAAATTTAGGTGTTGAATAGAACTCCAGAAGGGACATGATTTGATGATATCTGCACGCGTTTCTTTTGTAACGAGTGTCTGGCAAATGTCACCAGCAAGCACAAAAGTAACTCCTCCCATAATGGCAGTAGACCTTGCAAGGTCTTTCACAGCTTCAATAAGGGCACTGTGACTCGTTGTACATTCATCCCATTAGTGACGTCTGCTGTAACAACGTGCCGAGAGATCGCAAATTTTCTTTGACAAAATCACTTAATTTATTTTTATTTATTTATTTATCATAATTAAATCTAATATATAATACTAAACTTAATACTAATTTTAACGAGTAACTAGCTGCTGGGGCCTACGACTCGCGATTTCATAATAGTTTGTAAGGGATTTAATGAAAAATAATAATGTAATAATGTAATGATTAAATTGTAAGGTTGGATTTTTTACAGAAATTATGTATGTTGGAGATATTTAATGGTGAAGGAGTATTTAAAAGTTGGGATGGGGATATGGAACCAAAAAGGGAGACCCTTAGGCTCTCCAAATGTTGGCAGGAGTCAAGTAGATGTTTTGCGGTGAGATCAGTTCCGCAAAACGGGCATGGTGGACGATCTGAAGCTTTGAGGAGATGTTGGTGCGTGATTTGAGTGTGTCCAATACGCAGACGAATGAAAACTGTGCATGCCCGTCGGGAATGAGTTTGTAGGAAGATCGATTTTGTCGCAATTTGGGTTGATGGAAGAGTACCCGTGGAGGAACTGTCCCCATCCTGTCAACTTCTTCATATGCAGATGACGAGTAACCAGGTTTTTTAAATCTCTGGAGCTCTTTTGGTGTGAAGACGTATGTTGGGGCAGAGCTGATGTGCCCGGCTGCCTACATCAGCGCATTCATTTCCCCAATATAGGTCCTTGGCGGCTGGGAACCCAAAGAATGGTGATTTTTTGGTGGTGTATGGTGCAAATTTTCTGGATTTCCCGAATTGTGTGATCGTTATGCTCTCGATTTTGTATGGCTAATATCGAGGATAGGCTGTCTGAGCATAAAGCGAATTTCCCGCTTTGTTTTATAGCAAATGGGCAAGCTTTTCAGCAGGGCAAAGGCTTCGGCGGCTGAATATAGAATTATAAGGTGGGAGGGACCCCCCAACTATGATCTTTTCCGAATTGTCGACGAACAGCGAATGCAGTATTATGTTGTGTTTTTGACCCATCTGTGTAGAGCCAATTTATATCCCCGAGCTTTTCTTTCAGCGCTAGAAATCTCGCCAGGTATTCTGAGCTGGTAGTATTGTTTTTGGCTGCTACATGCAGACTGGTATTGATGCTGGGCTGATTCCGAGCCCAATCTGGCTTGGGCTTTACAAAGTTGGAAAAGTTGGGGTGGTGGCAATTCCAGTTCCGTACTATACTTGACGCATCGTCTGATAGTAGAAATGCATTTATATTGCCGCTTTTGTTTGAAGATGCCGACAAAAGCCTTTGCTAGCAGTGGATTGGGTGTCGTGTAGAGCTTGGGAATTAGCTGCATCGTGGTTTCCACAATCCTTTCCTCAATGCTGGGTAGCCCGGCTTCTGCTAGGATACAGGCAGTGGGAGATGTGGGGAAAGCGTTGATCGATCTGCGAACAGCTGCGTGATATGGTGGATGTATTTTTTTCATATGGGACTTAGCACACCATCCAAAGATAGGGAGACCATAGTCGATTTTGGAGAGCATAAGGGCGCGGGTGATGTTTACGAGGGTGTTTATGTGGACATTGGAGTATTTGGAACTTAAAAATTTAATAATGTTTAATCTAGATTCTAATTGCTTTCTTAAAATAATACATTGTTGCTTAAAAAGTAGTTTGGAGTCAAAGGTTATGCCAAGTATTTTTAGTTGTTTAACAACTTTAATGCATTTGTTTTTTTAGGTACATATCCGGAAACTTACATCTGTGTTTCCGGCATATGTGCAAAAGTTGACATTTATCGATGGATAAAGATGCTCCCGAGTAGGCTCCCCAAGATTCTAAATCATTTAGGATTTTATAGAATACGTTTTTCACAGTATCAGTATTTCTGATTTTAGTGTAGAAGATGGCGTCATCGGCGTAGATAGAAATGTTAATGTTTTTATACCTGGAAAGAATGGAGTTAATTTGCTCAAACGCTACTGTAAATAAAACCACTGAAAGTGGAGAACCCTGTGGGGATGCCATTCATCAGTTTGTGGGTGTTAGAGATGATGTTGTTGACTCTAACCCTGAAGGTACGATTGGTCATAAAAGCCTTTATAAGGTTATAAAGCCTTGGACCAATTCCCCAAAGTTCAAGCCGATTGAGCACTGCATGTAGCCCCACGCGATCAAAGGCCCTTTCAAAATCAGTCGCCAAGAGGGAAACATGATTTTTTGACGAAAGGGGCATCCGACACGAAGTGTTGAATACGCAATAATGCGTCCATAGGTACTGTGTTGCTTTTTAAATGCTACCTGGTTATGGGAAATTAGGTTATTTCGGGAAATGAACCACATTAACCTACGAGCGATTATTTTTTCCAACGTTTTACTAAGGCAGGATAATAGAGAAATTGGACGGAAACTACCGATTTCGTGGGGTGGCTTGTTTGGTTTGGAGATTGGAATAACAATGGCTGATCTCCATGTGTGTGGATAAGTACCTGAATGAAATATATTATTAAAGATATCAAGAAGTTTAATCTTTAGAGAAATTGGTAGGTTTTTTAGCATGGGATATGATATCCTATCGGAACCGGGAGTCTTCCCTTTTGCGGAATGAATCGCAGCTTCCATTTCAATCATGGTGAAATTGGCTTCCAGGTGTCTGGCGGATGCAGATAGCCGATTTGGGCAGTATGAGCCTGCTAGGCATGAATTTTTATGCTGAATATATATGGGCGAGAAATTATCGTCCGCCGAATACTTTGCCCATGCATGGCCAAAAGTTTCGGCTATCTGAATGGAACTGGTCAGAAGTCCCGAGGGCGGATTTAATACATTTGAGTGGGGTTGGAGGGACGCCTGCTAGTCTTTTGATGTCGGACCAGACTTTCCTTGTTGTAGAAAGTGGGGAGATACGAGAGGTGAAATTCTCGAGAGAGTTTCGTTTGGCCGAAAGTACAGCTTTTTTAAACAAGGCTTTTGCTTTACGATATGCTATGAGGTTGGTAGTAGATAAATGCCCTTTGTAAATATGAAAAAGGGACTGTTTGTTATCTCTGAGTTTTTGAAGGGAACTATTCCACCAGGGCAGTTTGGCTTTAAGCGGGACTCGTTTGGTTTGGGGGATACTGCAATTCGCAGCGGCTCTTATACATTTTGTTAATACGGCAACTTGCTTATTTATACAACCCATAGTCCAAGAATCAGAGATACTGACACATTTGCTTTGGAAAAGTTCCCAATTGGCACGGTCTGTTTTATATTTAGGCAAAGGTGGCGTTTTGTCTGGGGAAAAGTTAGAGGCAAACGTTAGTGTGATTGGGTAGTGATCGCTGCCATGTAGGGTGTTAAATATGGAACCATGTGCATCTGTGGGCAATATATGAGGATACTAATGTAATATCTACATGAGTAAAAGTACTGTGGGAAGAAAAGTGAGTAGGGGAACCATTATTAAGCAGAACCAAGTTGGCAGTAGTGATGACTCGCTCAATGTTTCTGCCACGTGAGTTGACCAGGTTAGAACCCCATAAGGGGCTCCAAGAATTGAAATCACCTAACATTATTATTGGTCCCTTAACTTGCTGGAGAGTGTTTATTAAATCGTTAGTTGAGAAGTTTTGATGGGGGGGGATATAAGTGTTTATGATTGTGATAGGGCTGTTTAGGTTTAGCTGTAGGGCCGAGCAGAGAAGGTTGGTGTTTATTATGGTATGCTTATGGGGGATGTGACGTTTAATAAGCACGCCTATCCCTTGTTTGGCTGATGTGTTATGAGGATGATTGTAAAAGTAGCCTATATATGCCTTGGGGCAGATAAAGTTAGTAAAATTATGGGGCAAGTGGGTCTCTTGCAAACATAAAACATCAGGTGAGTAATCATTTATAAGTAATAAAAGTTCATTATAGTTGTTGAAAATGCCATTAATATTCCATTGTAAAATTATAATAGACATTTCAAAGGTAAAGTAGGGATGTTTTATGTTTCCAAGACGAATTGAAGCAATGGAAGGGGGCTTGACTACAAGTCAGGTTCTCCCATTGATTCGTCAGAATCAGGAAATTGGATAGTGGTGTTTGATATTGACTCAAGTGAGGGGATTGAGTCGGTTGTGAAGATTGATTTTTTTTGTTTTATTTGATTGATAGATTTGTAATTGGATGCTAATGCATCAGAGGTATTTTTGAGTGTTGTTGTAGTTGTGTTGTTTTGTGTTTTTGTTGAAGTTGAAGGTTTGGGACAATCAGGGGAGAGCAGTGTGGACTGCTGGGGGAAGAGGGGAATGGGGAACGGTGCTGATAAGCTTATTTAAATTATTCTGTTTATGAACAGTATTGATGGGTTTATAGTTTGTCGAATTGTTGGCTGCGGGGGGCAGAGAGACGTCAGAAGCAGCGATAGCCGCGAAGCTTGCATGTGCGCTAACAGTAGTAAGAAGATTGTTGTTGTTTAAGCATTATCTTTGCTTCTCTTCATGCTGCACTTCTTTATAGTTTTTATTTTCAGCAGTTCCCTTTGTGCTTGATATTTCGGGCAGGACGGTGAAGAGGCGGGATGATCCCCGTTACAATTAGCGCAACTAGTGCGTGTGCATTGATCGGGTGTGTGGGGAGGAAGATTACAGTTTGCGCAAGTGGCCGAATTCTTGCAGTGTTTTGCAGTGTGACCCAAAAGTTGGCAGGTCTTGCATCTCATCGGATTGGGGATGTACTCCCTGACCTTGACGGAATGCCAAGAAATGTCAAGTTTACTGGGTAAGTTATATAGATCAAAAGTGATAAGTATGACGCCAGTAGGTTTTGGGGTTCCTTCTATGTTTCGGGTGAATTTGAAGATGGAGTGAACATTTTGCGACTTTAATTCGTCAACAATTTCGGATTCAGGGATGTTATTTAGATAAGGGGCATATATAGTGCCCTTTACGAAGTTAAGGCTTTCATGCAGTTTGCATTCAATGTCGCAAAGACCTGGCAATGTCGTTGTTTTTAAGAATTTATCACCTACAATCTTGTTTTTTACCAGCATTAACAAATTACCATCTCGGAGGGTCGAGATCGATACTATGTCTTTGCTGATAAGGTTTAAGGCACGATGTACTGCGAAGCACGAATCTTCGGAAATGGGTTTGACGGTATTTTTGGAGGCAACGATTATAAATTTGGGGTTTTGTTGGGCAATTTCAGGTAGATTGGGGAAATCGTCGGGAATTTTTTGGAATTGTCTCTTCTTTTTTGCTTTGGGGCTAACGCTAAGAATATCAAAGCGGTTATCCCCAAGATTTGGGAGGCCCAGGGGCCATGATTACCAAAAAAATTTGCAACCACACACAAAAGTAATATGCACACGTACGCGGTAGGGGATAAGAAAAAGAGAAATAAGAGAAATAATGTGATAATTAGATATCAGTTGAGGATGATCACAAAAGCAAAACTAATTATTGATAACAAATAACTGATAACTGGGAAGCACTGACGTCCGCACTCGAAGAGAGATAGTCGGTGACTGCAAAATCACTTAAATTACTGACATTGTACTGAAGCAGCTGCATGGCATTTAGTGAATCATTTCGTGAGCGAATAGGAGACGATAATCCGAAATCATTTAAGCTTTTTTCATTTAAGTCGAAAAGCCTGATTTCTTATCTATCAAGCCTTCGTTGTACATGTCGTCATTCTGATTTTGCTATTGTATTCTCTGTCTTATGTCACAAAAATCTTGTTTAAAGCTACCCCACTATTTTAAAGGTTCATAAGGCAGACAAAGTAGTAGAATGACTACAGACAACTCCCTCAGCTTTGATGGACATTGCGAATTTGTAGGTTATTTCAAGGTGTTCTCTCAATGATCGTCAGTTTCAAGGAATCCTCTCCATTTCCAATTAGTTTTTAAGTAATTGAATGAGGTTGGATTGCGTACATGATTCAATAGCATTCTGAGACGCGCGTCCTTCTTTATTCCTGGATGCCCATCTACGTTTTTACTGCGCCTTTTTCTCGAAAATTTGTTATTAGCTCAAGTATAATAGTGTGAAACTTCGTGGTATAGTAGTTTTTGCAAACTCGTCCGGTTTGCAGAGCTCAAAGAAGGCTACAGTGTAGTTTTACGGGGGTTTTGTGCCATATCTGTCATGAAGTACACTCTTTGGCAATTTTCTAAGCGTAGAGCCAGTGACGAATCACCGAACGATATTGCTCTTTTTTCCATTTTTGTAAAACTGACCGACACGCTTGCATCCAAAGGCTATCAAAACAAAACTAATAAAGAATTGGCTGAAACTTTGACAGTAGGCTACTAAAAGTATGCACTGCACGATGGTAACACTCTTTTGTAATAGCAGCGCCATCGGGCAGTGAGGCTAAGCACTTTTTGATTGACCCTCGTATTTCGTTTCTGTATATGAATGTTTTTCCCATTCACATGTTCCTATGTACATCTATGGTGAATGAAAATGAATGTTGGTACTGGCGAATTGTGAGTACATCATTTTATGTACATTTTATCCATGTACAAATGGATGATCGCGTCGCTTAACGAAGAGGAATTCGCATCGACTCACTTAAACTCTTGTATAGTAGTGTAAAATTGTATTACCCATCGTCTTAGTTGTACCTGCGGTTTCATTTTGAATGTTTCAAATGCGAACGCACAAACTCATTCCATACACTGTAGCAGAATGTTTTTTTTAGAAGTCTATTGCTTTTTGCTTACATGAGGGTGCCATCCAAAAAACTGACGACAAAAAAGAGGATTCATTTTGGTGTTGTAGCTACATACGTATCTATAATTATTCCAAAATCTAACTACACCACGCGATAGCTACTGGATCAAAGAATTGTTTACCATGAGTGAAGATTGTGACGAATCGCGGGTGGCGGAGGAGGAAGCGCCACAATTTAAATATAAATTTTAGATGAAGAGGAAGAGAAATGTATGTATTGGAGTAACTGTTATGGTGGGAAGTAAAATTTCTTCATATATTTGAACCTCTATGTTGCCAATCCTCTATAACGAATTGTCATATAAAATGAATTCCCCTATAATGAATTTATTCAAATGCAGCGAATTAAAGTGATTGGTATGGTAGAAACAATATTTCTTCATATAATTGAACCTCTCTGTAGCCAACTCCTCTAAACCTAATTTTCATATAAAATAACTTACCCCTATAATGAATTTATTCAAATACAACCAATTTTTGTAATAAAGCAAATATTATGGTGGAAAGCCAAACTTTTTCCTGATCACACAAATTCAGGGATTTCTGTTGACCGTGCGACACCGGCCGGGGCCTCTATCATAAAATATGTTTTTATTAAAATTATTTATACAATAAAACTAGTTATCCTACGCAATCGTTCAAAAAAAGAAACATTGTCATTTACACACTTTTATATATAAAAATATTAGACATATTGGGTAATTATAGCAGCACCATATTAAACATCTTGTTTTACAGTCCCCCTGAATCCGCCTATGGTAGCATGTAAAGTATAAGAATAGTAAATAAGGTGAACAATAAAAGAGTATAGTTGTAGTTTGTGCAATAGGGACCAAAATAAGGTATCTCACAAACTTTCATCAAAAAATTTTTCTGAATCACTACCTGCAAAAAATGTGTTAATAATTGGTAATTTGGATATAAATTTCTGTTCAATGTGTTGACGACATATACATTTTCATTTAGACCAACTTCGTATCAACAAAGAATATCTGAAAAATATGTTTTGTTATTCCATATACTCGATAGTAAAAATAAACATTGAGGGTCACATTTATATTAATTCCATCTCAGTTTACAACATCTTTATAATATCTTTGTATTTAAAAGCTAATCGTCTGTCATTTCTGCATTGCCGGTGGCAAGGAGGTTTTTAAAACACGTTGCCCCGGCGCACTTGGAGACAGGTTTATTGGAGATGGTAAATCATGCCTCTTATCCTGTATGGTAAGTGGAAGAAACTGTTGCTTTTTTTTTCGGTTCATTGGATTCATCGGATGAGCATTCTCGTTCTTGCCAAATAATATTGTCAAGTGAACAGCGCAGAAAATACCTAAGCTCTGAAAAACAAAACAACAAAAGATATATTTAAAATTCATTTAACTTCTTGACTTTGCCTCTTTTAGGATTGTACTCAACCTAGATGTGGATTTGTTATGAACGTGTAAATTTTGAAGAGATAAATAGGTATGATAGGCGTAACAAATAAAATTAATTACAAATCTCTGCAGTTTTACAGTTTTATTCATCCTTCTATTTGTTATGCATGTTCTCATAGATTGGATATTTCTTAAAAGATTTATATAAAAAAGTTATGTGTAACTTCACAATTTTCTTTTACATACGCTTAAAAAAATGGAAATTGGTTTTGTAATAAACATAGATTAAACTAGTAAGAACGTTGTCTTCGACATGAAATACTCTTTACGGGATTTGTATGGGAGGTACTCTTCTTAGTGGTCCGATTCGGCTTGTTCCAACAAACGTACTGCGCCTATATTGCGAACTGGTAGTGCCCAACTTTTAGTTCGATAGGACAAAAAACCAAAAAGTTTTTCTAATGTAAACATGAATTCAATTGGGTGGTTTGTATGGGAGGTACCACCTAGTGGTCCGATTCGGGTGGTTCCGACAAATGTACCTCGCATGGTAAAAAGAAAGGTTCGTGTTTCAGCTCTCTAACTCAAAAACTGAGGAATTAGTTTGCATACATACAGACGGACATGGATTAACCAATGCGTCTAATCGAGCTGATCAAGAATGTATAAACTTTATGTTTTTTTTGTTTTGTTTTCTGCTTCTGTCCGTTACAAACTTCATGACAAACTTATAACACTATTCACTCCTGTGAAGAGTACAAAGAAATGCATTTAAAAGTTTTGCCATCACGTAACGTTAATCTTGAAACTAGGGTTGTTTGAAATGATTTCGATATAAACACAAAATAAGAAATAAAAAATATTGTGTTGTAATGGAGGCCTTTTAGTGGTGGTGGACGTTAGCGGAGGTGGGCTAGCAAAAATAAATCGGTTTCGAAACAACAATTTCGAACAATTTGTGTGCATTTGTTGCTGTGAAAGATTACTTAGACGAACTAACAGATCAAGAGAGAATTGTCTAGTCTATATATTTTATATAGTCTCTGGTTAAACTCAACAATCAGCTCTGCTGACGATTTCTTTGTCTACTTTAGCATATTTGGTTTTTGTTGAGTAAGGGAATTGAGAGGGTGCGAAGTATATCATCGCAGGCAATGACAAAATGTAAATAAACCTTCGCTAAAACCCCGATAAAAACATACGGAGGCGGAGGTATTTCTTGCGGATGTTCCGCAATTGCGGAGGCGAAGTTCAGTGACAACCAAAAAATAAAAAAGAGATAAATCAAACGGCATTACTTACCTGAAGTATTGCAATAATAGCAGCGCCGAAAGCTGTTATTAGGAGGCGGTTTTTTATTTGCTCTGACACAACGGCCAAGCAACCGCGTTTGTAGTGCGTATCGCAGGCCGATTCGTATGCATGCTCTGGGCGGGAACAACATGACCATGGGAGCGAAAGTCTACGATAATCAAGTGGTCCATCAACACCACAACATTGCAGCTGAAATTTGTGGATAAGTGGTGACATTTTTTATTTGGTAAGTAATGGTGAATACCTGCGATTGCATCCTATTCCATAAATGTAGGTTATCAACTTTTGTGCGTGAAAACTTATCGAGAAACTCAACAAAGGAATCATCAATAAATATTTCAACCGATGTGGGAAGATTTTCACGCATAGCCAATGACCAACCACAGAGTATAAATTGAACACATATACATCCAACTAATAGAGCAGCAAACTTTAAAAGATAAATATTTCATATGTAATTATTTCATATTTTTCATATTAGCCCGTTCATACAGCGAGTTTCGTTGCGAATTTTTGTTAACTGTTCAAACACGTCGTTTGAAATTTATTTCGAGTTTCTATGAACAGTTTTTTTTTTTTTTTTGGTTTTACATACAAATGGAAAATTCAATTTGAAAATTTGTGGAAAATACATAATATCAAACAATTTGCAGGGTATGCAAATAAGTTTTGCTCTTCCCTTTTTCATTCCTCCTACATAATTTCTAAAAATATTACCAAAAAGTCTACAATTCGAAATTTACTAATATAATCAGTTGTTGTAAATTGGCGCGCAACAAAACAAAAAAGCGGAAATCAGCCGAAAACGATCAAAAGCTTCTCAGCACAGAGTGAACACCACTCAATTTGCATATTTCGTGGAGTGACCATTGCAAAACTCCGAGTTTCTACTGAACTCGGACGATGCTCGCATTTCTGTTTTTCAAAACTAGGAGTTGCGACCTGCCTGTCACTGTGCAAATTGTGTGGTGGTCACCCTGCGCAGTGCTGGTACATTTTTTGCCATTGTTTCCAAGTTTTAGGTGACTTTCGGCTGAATCCTCTTTTTTAATGCGCGCCGACATAAAACAACTGTTGATGATTTTAGTATTTTCAAATTGTAACATTTTTGTTAAAATTTTAATAAAAGACGTAGCAGGAATGCAAAAAGGGAACTGCAAGGAATATTTGCATACAATGCAAATTGTTCTTATTCATGTATTTTCCACAAATTTTACGATTTAGCGTAACATTCATTCCATTTGTATGTATAACCAAAGCAAAAAAAGACTGTTCAGAACTCGCAAAAGGCGCTGTGAACACCTCAGCAAAAGTCGCAACTGAACTCGCACTGTAAATGCTCTATAAGATACAATTACCATTCCTAGGAGGCAACGCTTTCGCTGATTCGTGGCTTGGCAGCCCATCCAACATAAAATAAAAGTTACAGGTCCCAAACAAAGGAGAATGGCAGCTGGTGCCCACAACTTGTTCTGTACAATTCCATAGTATACCGAGTGTCCCCAGAGCAATGATGTTCCTAAAAACATCTGAGCAGCGCCAGTAATCTAAAAGATATTATTTAGTGTATTATTTTCTTCTTATGTATATGTAATTTATCACGATTGACTTTATATCGGCAAGACATTTAGTATTTGAAATTATGATAAGAGTAATATAATCATACAACATGAGATGTATTTTCCCATTAGTCTAATGTATGTAAACACATAGAATTGGACACCTGGGAAACAACCTAGTGTAATGCTTCCATTTGTAAATATTTGGTTTCCTAGTTTTAATTTGCCCATCATTTGTATAACTCTCCGAATATAATTTTTTATTTAAAAATTAATCGGGAAGTGGTTCGAATATTCACAACAATAACAATACTTTTAATAAAAAAAAAAAAAAAAAAAAATCGAAATATGTTACAATATACCTTTCTATTAGGACATATAACTCCAAACATAAGTTGACAATAGTCCGTATGCTCTGAGTCACGATATTAATGTAACGGGCCTCAAAAAAAAAAGATAATACAATAGTTTTTTAAAATAACTGACCACTTTCTTTCTCTTTTTGTGTCTAGTTCAAATTTGATAAATGTATGTAGAAAATCCAACTTTTTCAGAATGCCATCAGTCTTAAAAAAAAGGACCACTCCCCTTTGGCGCCTATTACGCGGAATTTATAAAATATAAATTCTTTAAATTTTATCTTCTACAAAAAGCCGAATATTGTTCAACCCTAGTCCTACAATTACGTAAGACAACACTGCTCAGTTTTGCAGATGTTGGTATTATATACAGACACACTTCGAGAGTTGTCTTTCACACAACTGCATTGTGAAATTTGAAATTTATTAGCCTAATAATATTGAGAACATTTCGACATATAAGGGCTATCGTTTTGTTTGCAAGCACTTTGAAAGCGAAATATTTCTGTTTGCTCAATCAGAAGTTAACATGAATAATATTATACGTCTGTAACAGGCAGAAGGAGACTTCAGAGTATATATATATATATAAGTATATACTCTGGCTCCATCGAATAATCGGACAAGGGTTGTGATTATAGTTTTTATAATAAAATGGTTAAATTTTTATAAAAACGAAATTTTTTTAGTGTATATTTATTGTCCAACATCTGATCTTTAATAACAAGAAAAACAATAAAGCAAGAATAACGGAAAAATTCATGATAATAACAAAAAAGTCATTTCAAAGTGCGCAACAAATAATGGGACACTAAATTTAACTTAAAAAAGTTTTTCTGCACTTTGCTTAACATTCTGTTTTAAAATGTTGAGGTAGACAAATTTATCCATTCTACCATCTATGAAATGCAAATTACCCACCCCCGCACTGGACGTACAGCCCCAAACCATTATAGAGCCTCTTCCATGCTTAAAAGTGGGCTTGGTGTTTTTGGGTAAAAAGTTTTCGTTTGGCTTCCTCCAAACATACACCTTGCCATCTGATCCATGCAAATTTGCTTTCAACAGTAAAAAGAACCTTTAAATTAAAAGTTAGAAATGTTTTTAAGATAAAAAGTAATGATTTACCGTATTCCAAAAATCTTCCTGCTTCAACGAATATTCTTTCGCAAATTTCACTCTTAAAGCTTTGTTCTTCTGACTAATAAATGATTTCTTCTTTGCCACTCTTCCATGATAATCCTCTTTGTGTAATGTGTTGCGAATTGTATTTAAGAAATGCGTAAATTTCAAGAACCTAGAGTTACTGGATATAGCTAACATACAAACCAAAACACAAATTTAGGTTTTTAGTAGAAAAACTTTTTGTTTTTTGTATTATCTATCTGACATTGGAACTCTACAAGTGACTGACCCATATTCAACAACCGTGTAGTTTTTAAGACCCTAGGATTACTGAATTGTAAAGCTCCCATATAATAAATATTTTGGTCTCAGTGTTGAAATGCTGTAAACATACTGACATGAATATACCCCAAACATAAGTCAAAACAATAATTAAATATTTCTGAATGCTCTATGAAGAAAGAGTTCAATCGTGGTCGTCCAAAATCAGATATATATATTCGAAATAACAATCTCGTCGTATGGGATTGAATCATCACGTAGCATTAATTCCACTAGTGCGAATTCAATATTTCATGTACGTTTGGCTGCATGAAGATTTGTACGCGCTGGATACCGCATAACTTGACGAACGCTCAAAGTAAAGCTCGTGGCGATTGGCACAAAAAAGTTGGTGAGATCTTGGATATAGGTGTGCATATAAGCCCTAAACCATACAACAACTGACTGAATTTTCGAAAACGAGGCAAAACAAACTAAAATTGTTCACGCACGAATCACTTCGAAGTAAATGGTTGCCTATCATTATTACGTTACTGTAGTGTGAATTAAACACAACCACATGTTTGCCAGAAGTGTTCGTATCGCTGAAGACGATTCGTTCTTCACCACATAAATGCTTGTTCTCGGTTCACACAACACACTTTTTGAGAATCAAAAATGTCGAATTGCTATTTTTTATCTACCGTGTAGTACTGATTTGACACCCCATGACTTCGTTTTGTTCCAGCTCATCAAAAACAAATTGCGAGGTCAACATCTCATTCGGAGTGGCAAAAACGTTTCAAAAATTGGTTCAAACGAACGTAAGAATGTATTAATCTTCATGAAGAAAAATACGTTGTTTCCGGATATTTTTTTTGTCTACGTTTATTCCTTTAATCCTAACAAATTTAATGGTTGCGGGTATCGTAACCCTCAAAAAAAAAAAACTATCTAATATCAAATATTTTTCTATTTGAAATGACATAACATTGTAATGCACATCCGACTACAACATACCAACTTGTTTAAGTTGGCCATTTTATTTTAAAAATCAATGCAAATAATTGTACGAGTATCCTGCGCTACTAAAGAGATATCGAAGACAACCGAAAACCTAGAACAGCTTCTAATTCACAGAATAATACTTATATTTGGCTCTGATGGATTGAACCACGTCTGGCTGGTAGCTAATACTTGCGAAGTCCCGGTGTGAATGACGACTTAGGAGCATAGACTGGGCAAATCGCTTAGCAAAAAAGCTCTCTCTTTGTTTGTTTGTTTGTTGGATATCTCGAGAATTAAAAGTTCCGAGAGAGGATTGTGATTTGCCCAGTCTATATAATTTAACTCTATGGTAGGACAGAATAAAGAAACATCCGATATGGAAGAGAAAATAAATTAAAATCGTAATTTTGGTGTTTGATGACAAAAAGGCCGAATGCTTTGATTAAAACAAGAAGTATGTATTTAAACCGCGAAAGGAGCAACTATGTCGGTCCTATGTATATATAATTTCTGTTTAATTAGTTTTTATACTTTGACAAGTCGTAAACTATATATATACATACATATAATTTTTTTTTTATTTTTGTCTCTTTCATGCTTATATAAATCTGCATCTATTGTAATTTATTTCTTTTTATTTATTGCACATAAATTCTATTTAAAATAAGCTGCGAACCACTGAATACGTTCATATGTATGTATGTAATACAATTTATGTATAAAGGCAAATATTTTTTCAAGGATGCAAGTTGAAATCATAACTTGCCTTGGAGCAGTATCGAACTCTCAATGTGACCTCTTCGTCTCTTGTTCCTCTTATTGTATCTGCGTACTTATACTTTTTAATATAAATTTTCTTTAAAATAATTACATTGCAAAAATTAAACGAAATACCTTTATTTATGTTACACTCTAAATCACATCTCAAAAAATGTGGGTGAAAGCTCAATAACTATGTGTAATACATGCATACTACATACATCACTTGTAATTGCACATTTTGTTAACCTGTAAGTGTACATATATACTTATATGCACGCATGTGTGTTTCTAATGTCTCATTTATAATCAATATATTCACTAAAAATTATGAATTGGATGCTTACTTAAAACATATCATAGCATATGTATACTTACAGCAAGAAGAAACACATAGCTGTAAACTAAATATTTAAAGCATTTTATTTTTTTCGGCAGAGCCATTTTGCCATTAATAAAATTGCGGCTGTTGTTGTGGTTGCCGAACCTCAGTTTGTTTATATGGTTTGTATATTGAAATATTTGTAATATTTTTTGTTAGTGTGTTGTTGATGCCCACTGTTATGGGGTTTTGTTCCACAGCTTGTGGAAATTTATTTATTTCAACATTTTATATTTTTGCTGTCCAAAGTAAAATAGTTATTTCGACCCACATAGTTGTACATTTCCTTTTAAATTATTTATATTGCAATAACTGTTCACTTTAACATTTTATACTAAAACACATAAGAGTCAAAATGAATATCTTTTGATGTGTGATACGCATCTAACGGGTTGACTTTTCTCTACTTGCTTTGTTATACTTCTGCATAGTTAACTGTGGAATTATTATCTATAACATTAGAGTTGCTCCTTGTAGCATCCGTTGAGGAAACTATGCAATTTAACCGAAATTTAAATTCAAATATTGGAATAAATAATTCTCAAACATATATGTATAGAAATGAACATAATAATTTATCACAAAAAATGTAATAGATTATCAAATTTAGTTTTTCCAAAAACGTTTAATTCTCCATAAATTTTCACATTTGTAAAAAATTGTGAATCGGGTAAATGTAATGGCATGAAAAGTAGCGTGTACCCTTGAAAAGAAGCGTGTGCCCTCGAAAAATTGATTTAGTTGGCCCCAATAGCAAAAAAATTGAATTAGTGTCGCGCACTCCACATGTGTTCTGCGTCTAGTTAGTACCACAAATTAATAAGTAGCGAGTGATCAAAGCTAATAGGTGTATCATGATAGAGACATGCAGTAGCACATTCACATTGCCAACTAAGGGTGTTTGTTATTCATGAATTGATATTCAGATTTAATGTACGCAACGAAACTCGTACGTTGTTCATGATTTGCGAAAAAGGTGAATGTATGTTTGCTATATACAGTCTGAAACAGATGGAATGAGTTTATGCCTTCACTTTGGAGACATTCGAAGTGAAACAATGAGCTAAAACAAAGGGTAATACAATTGTACAGCACTATACAAGTGTTATGCAGCCCATACTTTATGCGACTGCGCTGTACAACATCATGGAGTTAATTGGAAAGGCCGGCACAACGTGTGTGGGGAAGGGTAGCGCTGGTTGTAAGGAAAATAAAAATTTTTGATTTTTGGTTGTAGGACCGATCGTACATTATAGTAAATAAAATCTTCAAAATCTGCTGCCTATTCAGCGTCTTATCGCCCACTTCTCTTGGCCTTCACCACTTTATACGGACCCATGAATTCACTCGCTATATTTTTCCCCGCAACGATTTGTTCTAGAATTACAATATACAGAAAATCATTTGAAAAGATACGGATTGTCTGGGACCACAAATCGGTTATCAACAGAAACACCATAATCGCTACGTCTATATACTGGATAATCATTCACACTATCATGTGTACGTTCTGAGAAATCTTTAGGAAAACTTTTAGAACTAATGGAAAAGAAATCAACCTGTCTCTGACCCATTGGAGGAATTTTATTTACAAGCTATGCCCCTACTCACAGTCATTTGTGGTCAGAGACATATAATCGAGCTGGAAAGAAGGGATGTGTGAGCCAATGAGCGATGTCTACTTCATCTAGTAGCAGTATGTTCCAATTCCCGAAGGCAACGAAGAACGATGATGTTAAATGCAGAGGGCGAGATCTCAGGCGAGAGGACGTGATAGAACTTATTATAAAGAGTGTATAAATCTCAGAAAGTATCACGTAGGACATAGTTAGTTGTGCATGCACCTATAGCTAATAGAACGAAATTTCTAGAGGTACGAATAGTGACACAGAATCTAAGTTGACTTAAAAGCCCTGACGAATCAACAGTCCCGGTAATAAGGTAATAAGTTTGTGAAGAAAGCTTATACCAAGAGGTATTCAGCGATTTTTCAATGACGGGAGATGTATAAGAAGAAGCCTGTTAAAGTATGAAGGCAAACGTACACTGGGGTCCCAATTTAAACCACGAAGTGCAGACCTCTAACATTTTGATAATGAATAGAAAGATTTTCAGAAGGCAACAGTAGTTTTTGAGATTATGTTCGAAAGTGAATTTGAACTAAATAGTAGAAAGTACTCTAGCACACGGACGAAGTTTTTTCCGTCGAGGTTTAAATTTACGCACAACAGTATTCTCAGGCTAAAAATTTGCATCACAAATAGTAGCATAAACATTATCGGGAAGACTTATTTTGAAAGACGCAATATCACGCGGGCTTGTGAAATTTAATTTCTGAATATTCGCCTTAACATTTATTTTGGCTACAACATAAGAAACAGCTTCTTCGCAGTTGTATATGCTGCCAACCTAGAAATGAATGAAAACATACCACTCTAAGAACAGGAACTGATATGCCACAAGTTAAAATAGACGAAGGCATTGAATTAGTAGGGATTTGTACCGGTGGAAGTACTTAGAGGGATGTAGTTAAGGACGTAGATAGGCGATTAGAGAAATGAGGGGGAGAATCAGGAATTGTTATGATATATATATAGAGCAATGATGATTGTGCTTTAAGAAGGGGTATAGTGACATGCAGAACAATCGCAGGAAGACCAGAAGAAATTGAGGGCACTGGAGGATGTAAAGATATATTACCATAGGGAGTAGGACCAGGTTAGAGGGAAAGCAAGTGAAGAGAAAATCATAATTCCCAAGAAGATTAGATGCAGATTCAAATTCATTTGACATTTGCAAAGAAAGATTTTTAAGTTTTCAAAATTGGTCACGCACCCGCCGGTACATATCCGAAAACTCTGATTGACGTTTAATGCAGTCAGGACAAGACCATCTGGTACCACCACAGCCTGACTTAATTCCATGAATCCTGTCATGGTCTTTTCAAGTCAAACCGGAACACATGCATGTACGATGGCATCTCTGCATATTAGAAATCGAAAAGATAATTTAAGAAAAAAAATTTAAAATAAAAATAAAGTAAAGAAAAGAAAATAACAACGTAATATTGAACCAAGTTTCCTACACGGCAAATCAGCGGAAAAAAATCATTTATTGGGATTTATACACAAAGAAAAATAGCGGACTCTAATCCACAGATGGAACAAGTGCAGCTATTTTAAAAGTAAAACAACAACAACGAGTGATATCCAAAAGAAAGAGATAGAAATGCTCAAAATGCAAAAACAATGCAGTTGCACTTGACTAAATGCAAAACTACAAAAACAAAATACAAGTGCAGAAGAAAAAACAATTATAAAAATTATTATAAACGAATAAATATGTAATTGCAAATTCACTTTTTTACACAACTCAAAAAGTCGAAAAACGATATAAATGATAAGTAATAATAATTTTAACAAATTATAACTGATAAAGCGCCCCCGACATGATCATGCATTTTATCATAAAGCTTCTGAAATAAGTATGTGTACTTGAAACATACATCGATCTAATCGATTTAGATATTTCATCATGCTTTTTATTCTCTCATCGCTCTCTTTCATCAACATCAATCTCTCTTTGAGCATGCTATCTCATTCACGCCTTCACGAAGTAAGTACGTGTGAAAGAGGCAAATATAGGCAAGTGCTTACTTTTATGAAATATTTTGGAATAAACAGACAAGAGCTCGTGAGCGGATGGCATGCGAAATATTTGCAAAATGCCGACGGCGTCGTCTGCTCACTTCGAAAAATAAGATATGAACTATCATCATGCTTCCATACAGCATGATGAACACACGTATACAAAATTATTGATGACTAAATGTATGATCATGTCGGGGGCGCTTAACAGTTTAAAGCACTTATAACGAATTAATATCGCGACAAAAAAAAACCACGACAAGCTCAATAGAGATCTCGTCACCTTGCGCCTGTCTTAATAGGGCTGTCAGAATATTAAAACATTGTACGAAAATCACTTATTCTTTTTATTATTCATATTTTTGACTAGCTGTCCCGGCGTACGTTGCTACACCCCAGCTCAAAAAAAAAAAAAGAGAAAACACTTCGTTACGGAAATCAACACCAGAGGCATGAAATGTTTGCCCTTGTGATGTATTAATAGTAAGCGCAAAACATGTTCTGACTGGAAACTGAACTCGCTTAAACTTAAAATGTTTTTCGGTTGAAATCATTGGTATCCTGGGAATCATCATAGTTTCGCCTGCTGCTGGAACTGTTAAAATAGTCGCTTCTATAATATTAGTGAAGAAACGCTTATTTTGTAGTCATGTATCATTGCATAAATTGGGCGGCTTAAGGTTACGTAAAAGTATAATGGGTGTACCAATTTAAAGATTTAATTTATGTGTGTAGCCCCGGAGAGTTAAGAGAATTAAGGAATTCTGTTGGGTAGTGAACAACGTCATCTTGATCTGCCACTGCATCCAAAAAGTTATATATTTTGGATTCTGCTGAGACTTTATGTGAAACTGCATCGTTAATCTCGTCTGCGGCTGTATTTGTTGAATAGACGTTAGTTCGCTCGCAAAGCCAAGTGCAGTTTTTATGCTGCAAATTTCCAATATCTGGATATCTTACCAATAAGTTCCTTAATTGTTCTAACGCAGATTCGTACAACATCTGACATGCAGCCATCGTTTGTTATGGAGGGGGACCCATCGGTAATTTTTTCTGTCTAAAATCTCCAATGAATAAAAAAGTCACTCCACCCATTACGCCTAAAAGGATCTTAAATCTTTGAGTGTTATATTGACAGTATCAATATAAGACTTGTGTGACATTGTACACTCGTCCCATATTATAAGCGATGCTCTCTGAAGAACATTGGCAAAGGCACTGTTATTTTTTAAAGGGTTATATCCACTTGTAAGTCCGAAAAAACGTGTTTTTTTTTGTGAATTTTTTGTGAAGAGACTTTATTAAATAAATACATAGAATAAATGTGCATATAGCGAATTTAATGTATTTTAAGAATTCACGATTTATTTATTTTTTTCGGAGAAATTTTCCTCACCGACTTTGAAAACACCGTTTCGAGAAAAACGCGTTTAAAGTTTTGGGAACCATTTAAACTAAGTTTTTTTCCAACTTACATCGAGTCATCTATTCCAGGCCCATAAGAAGAGCCCTCTGCTTCATCGTTTGCTTCTAATACAGCCAACTGTTGCTGTCTACGTGACATTCTCCCCTCGCGCGTGCTCCCTTGCGCTCTTGCGTCAGAGATCGAGATGCGCTCTGCGTCCTATTTTTCTACGTAGGCATGGGCATTAGGCCCAAGTGATAGTCTCAGTGCGTTCATGAAATATAGAAGAGATGTTTTTCCTTCATTGAATATGCCGGCAGCCAGATAAGCAGCAATTTTATGATCGTAGAGCCACATGGGATTATTGTTGGAGTTATTTTCCATATCAGCTGATTATGACTTTCATTATTGTTTTGCTTGAAACCACCAACGCATCTTTCTAATAATTTTTCATTACTCAGATCTGTGTAAATTAGAATTATAGCTTCAGCAACATCAGGTGGTAAAGGTTGATAATCATGTTTGTAGCTTGATAATGTGTTCAAGTCTCGCGCTTTCTGCCAAGAACACAACGAGTCTTCTCCAGTCGGGCATTTATCATGTTGAGGATTGTCGTCAGTGGAGCAATTATGATAATAAGAAGCCCAAATGGCATTAGACATATTTTCAACAGAATCACAGTGTCTTTTCATCGCTAAGCCATAATACACCGTTAATTTATCGATGATTTTACCAGTCAGTTTACCCTTTCCAGCAAGTACCTTTTTCTGTCGTTTCTTTCCATTTTTATCAGTAATTTCAGTTGTAGTTTTGTTCACATGACCTGAACATGACCTATGCATTCTTTTTTTCATCACTTCAATGTCACCATAAGGTGCAGCCTTAAAAATTCCTGAGTAAGTTTTGGAGTCTCCATCTCCAATGAAGTTCCTGAAACGAACTCCCAACTTTTCGAATGAACGTTTAAACATTTCAATGACCGCATGAACTTCCATTTTCCCTGATGACCCATCGTGATTAGCAGAACAGACCTCTTTATGCTCATCCCACCACTCTTGATATTCAGCCGTATCTTTTAAATTTTTCCAAGGTTCACATTGTTTACAATAAGAACTTTTTACGACAAGATCAATAATTTTACCGCTATAATAGCCAATCAATGAAGTCACGCCATATAAAGAACTAAACCCTCTCTTTTTCCAGGTACCATCTCCAGAGATTGTCAGGTCATTTTTATTTTCATCACCTTGGTTTTCCGTCGTCGCCTTTTTTTTCTCAGTACAAGCTTTCTCCAGCAATTTTTCGGCAGCTATTTTTACACATTCATGAATATTTTTCATTATCATGTCATAAGAATTCTGTAGCATAAAAGCTGGCATATCCATTAATCCACAAAATTGAGTTACACCTTTTAAACCAAACCCAACAGTTCTCATAACGAATAAAACTCTTCGATTTATTTCATAAGAATGTTTGACAAAGCCACATGAATTTACGCTACGAGGATCACACTTATCACACAGGATACAAATTTTAAAACCAAGTCCCCGTTATGATGCTGTTTCAAATTTAACTGATCCATTACACGATTTACATTGGAAAAAACCAATATAAAACCGAAATAAAATTTATAATTCGATATTCAATCGAAGTATTACAGTCACTAGTATTTCATCCTGAATTTTTTTGCTGAAGCACTGAAACTACTTTCATCATATTAAGCTGTCTTTGGATTATAAACACCTCTACGTTTATTCGGTAGTGATAACTGTGCACTGGAACGTCTTCTAGTTTCACTGCTGATTTTACGAGGCATTTTGATACACTCTAAAACTCTACACACTGAGGAAGTAAACAGAATACTGGCACAACTTGACAACGTGGCAGTTCACTTTAAACTGACGAAATGTACTTACTTTATACCTAAAATTTCTAAATATAGCTTTCAGGTATAAAATAAACCTTTTATATTCTAATTCTAAGAAGAAAAAGATTACGAAAAGCATAGACAAGGGCATAGGGGTAATGAGAAGCAGTTACTATTCCGGTTTAGCTCCGCCTACTTTCAAACGCTCGGAGACGTCTTTACAAATACGCTAATTTCTCTGAAACTATTTGCCGAATCAATGTGAAATTTTCGGACGATATTCTCAAATATATGTACATTCAAAATATGCAAAAAAAAAATTCGATTTTTTTCAAAATTACAAGTGGATATAACCCCTTAATAGAACATGCGCAAGTCTGTTCTGGTAAAAAAAAGTTAGTGGCAGCTTAAATGTAGAATAAGCTGTTCTCCCTCTACATAGAAGAGTAACTGCGATGCCTGAAGAAACGACTGCAAACGCAAATTTGTTTTCGCTTCGGAATTTAGCTAAAATTACTGAAGTCAAGAAATTTTTAACAGTTCCTCCAGGTGCGTCTTTAAAAAAAATTTCTCCTGGGCTATGGCTCACACTATCAATTATCTTCCCGAAAATAATTCGTTGCACTCCTGTTCATTTTGGTTCTGGCAAACCGGAATCTTTTTAATAGGAAAAAAGAAGACTCAGTCAGTCCATCCTTAAAAATGTTGTCATTAAAATTTATGTCACATTGATTACTCACCACTCTCGCGTGATGTAAAACATCATCACAAAAATTTTTACGGATATTCTTGTGTGTACTAATATCTGTATTAGACAATTGTCTCGGCAATAAATAACAAAAACACAAAATTCAAGAAGAATAAGCAGAGCATGAATAACGAAGCATGGATAAGTTTGGGAAAACTTAATCCTAAAATAAAACATAATTTTAATTTAAAAAATCAAAAAGTAATTATGCCACTCGACTGTTTATATTATTAAAAAAAAAAAGAATTATTAAAATTGGTACTGTATAGATGGTGTGAAAGCGTTACTTACAATGCCCATATAAGCAATTTTATATAATAGTATAGATAAAAACAACAGTGCAAACGTGTCTGCCATTAAAGTGAAATTAAGAAGCTATTTTACTTTTAAAATTAGAAAACTAATTTTTAAAATTTTTTTCTCTTCGTGCATTAATTCTGCGACTGCTGCTTATCAGCTGTTTTTGTTTTTTTGTTTACATTACAAATTTTTTTGTTACAAAAGAAATTACTAAATAAAACCTATTAAATGTAAAATGCCTATGGTTCGCCTAATGAACATTGTTTTATTACGGAGAACTGAATTGAAAAATTTGACTTACATTTTCAAATCCCACCTTATGTTTGTTTTTTCTTCTTTTCCAACTTGTCGTTTTCGATAAAACAAAAAACTCAGAAATACTCAACATTACATTTAAAACGAGTTTTCATCCCTTTGTTCGATCGGTTTGTCGACTGAAGGTTTACAAGCAATTGATACGGTTTTAAAAAAATTATGCAGATTACATTGAAAAAGTATAATCTATTCATTCGTAGCAATTGATTTATTTAAAAAAATGTTCTTATGGGAGAAAATAATCAATTATCCAAACCAAAAGCACGAAGATTCAAAAACTCCCGAGATTCCTATGGAACCAAAAATCTGAAAGCTGGTAGAATTGAGGAGGAAGAGTTTCCTGTACACTTCTGATAGATTTGAATTGGGACCAAGTAAATTGTAACAAAGCAACAAATTGTTTTTAAAAAACTAACGTGAACAAATTTTTTTTTTTTAAATTTAAACAAAACAAAAACTTTTTTTGTCAAAAACCACCAATACAATCAGCCATATTGATCTTGTTTATTAAAAAACCTTAAATACAAAAATTGGGTATTGCATAAGATGGCATTCCTGCATAAACACTATTTTAAAAACATATTAATACGCAAACCAATTAGATGTACTTTCGTGTTACTTCCGGAGGCATATAAAAGTTGTCAATGACTTTTGGTTTTCTCTTCTTTCCAAACCATTTTTTGGGATAATATACTGTATTTTTAAAGATTTTAATGTCGAGAGTATCCTTCTCTTCAAAAAACCAAAGATTTTGTCTTTTCATAGTAAGATCGACCAAAATAGTATCAATATTTTTGATACGTGTTTTTTGAGTTTTAAGGTGAAGCTGTTGTTTAACTGCATCTTCATAAATCGCCCTCCACTCCCAATATTTTTTAATATGACTTTTTATCAATTGTGGTTCCTCCCTCTTTACATTATCTTGTACTAATGTTTCAAGATCTTCTTCTAAAGATCCTGGAATTGTATTACTATTCAGCATGTTTTTAACGACATCTTGCACTGTTGTGTTCTGGCCGCTTAGTACGCGATTCAATAATGTTTGGCATAGTAATAGAGCATCTTTCTGGTAATTATTTTTCTGAAGAAGCGATTCCATCTCATTATGTTGATTGCATAATATAAGTCCAAATAATTCAAAGTTTTTTTTTAGATTACTACTAATTGACTGACACACGATAAGCACCGTCTTTCCCAAAATATGATCTTCACTGATTATACGTTCTTCCGCAGTGAAATTACGTAAAAACTTTGTGCGCACTTTCGTCTAAAAATTCAAATTAATAATGAATTAAAAAAAAAAAACAAGAATTCAAACGAATCGTTACCTCATCCAACTTTATATCCTTAACTGTCGACTTCGATCGCAGATGTTGGGTACTCATTCCATTCTTCAAATATTCGTAAATTGTTTTTAATAAAAATGATTGGATTAGTTCATTATGTAAAACATTTTGATCAACTAATTCATACACCAAGCGAATAGCCGCATCATAGTTATTAGAGTTTAGACAGTGATCTAAAAGAAAACACCCTACATATGGATCCAAAAATAAACCATATTCCAGACGGTTACATAAAATGGTTAGAAGTTCATGGACGCTAGTTGTATTCAATATTTGTTTCACTACCACGCTGGGAAATAGAGGAATTGCTGAAGTTTCCTTTTGTTTTCTAAAAAATAAAAGAGATTTAGTAATGTTAATTTTACCTTTGTGACATTACCGTAGTTCTAGCAATTGATCTAATACATCGAGTTGGCGGTTTTTCCCTTCTATAAAAACATCAAGTGTACTGGTCAAACTGTCGGCTTTCACATTTTCAAAGGAGAATTTTGGTGTTGTGTTAATGGCTTCGTTATATTCACGTGATAAAAGAGAAGTATATCTTTTAAAAGAATTATAAAGTTTAATTTGCAAAAACCGTGTGTTCATCATCTTCGAACGTCATCGAATATATCTTCGGGTAGTTCGTGTACGACCGAGGTCGGGAAAAGGCACTTATAGCCCGTTCAGACGGAGCGATACAGCAGTTCTGATAAACCCGCACGATGCTCGAGTTGGAATCTCCAACAACCACAGGTAAAATGCACGAAATTTGTAGCTGTTGTTGTATTGAACTCGATCTTCTTGAGTTTTCGGCAGAAACTCAATGGTCAACCTATGAAATATGCAAATTATGTGGTGGTCATTCTAAGTAGTGCTGAGAAATTTAATTATTAATTAATTAATTATTAATTATTATTAATTATTAATTTTCAATTGACTTCCGTTTTGTTTTTTGTTGTGCACCAACATAAATCAACTGATGATAACTTTACTAAATTTCAAACTGTACACTTCTTGTTAAAATTTATTAACATATGTAGCAGGAATGAAAAAGGGAACTGCAAAACTTATTTGCATACTCTTCAAATTATTCGAAACTATGTATTTTCCACAAAATTGAGTTTTTCAATTTTCCAAATGTTTGTATAACCATAAGAAAAACAGCTGTTTTGAGAAACTCGAAGTCGAAAGCAACGTGTGTGAACGGCTTACAAAAACACGCTACGATATAGCTCTTAAAATTCGTTGCCATATAAAGCAGAAACATCAACAAGTTTATGTATTCTGATTCTATCTCTGGTCTGCTTCTGTTTTTTGGGTTGTTGCCGCATACAACAGAATAGATACAGAAAAGGCTTATGCTCTTTTCACAATAGAGCGTAATCAGCTTCAGTGCTCAAAAATGAACAACAGGGAAAATAACGAAATATAGGGGTTGTTTTTGTGAAAAAAAATTACTTTTGAGTGGAAGTTACATATTAAAAAAATAAAATATATAAAAATTTCTTCAATTTTCAAATTGATTTTATTTTTTTATTTTGAATTTAGTCATGTTATCGTATGACAGAATTTATCGAAATTTAAAGAAGATGAAATTTTTGGAAAACACTGCAGCGGGTCGGACTCATACTGGAGCATGTTCGATGACGTAGGTAGTTTATGAGCTATTTTGTGCAGGATTCCGTTATGTGGGCTGATGTGCAAATGTGCAAATTAGTTTCTGTTTTTCTTTGTTGTGTTTTCTATCATAATCATTCGCCGCGCTCAGTCGTGTTGGTTCATAGCTTTGTCGCATTCTTTAATAATAAAGAATTTGTGTAATTAAAATAAATTTGAAAAGCTAAATTATGAATTCTAGTCGGTATGTCCCAACATTTTGGAGGCCCCGGAGAGATATCGTCCCAAGCAAATTACTACAACATCTGTACTGTTTATATTAAAAAGAAAGTATGGCTGAAAATAGTCCAGTAGTTGATCCAAGAGACGATCATTTTCATCATTTCTTAAGCATCAAGTCAAAAGCAATTTATGATCGACATAAAATTGACTAGAGACATTGACTTCGATTCGGCATTGTTTCACTTCCGAACGTCGCTTCTACGTGAACTTGGCAAACATAATGCAACACAGCATTGCTCAACTTTCAGGTTGAATCCAGATGAATCGCAGCCAACCTCAGTTGTCGCTCCCAAAGTTTGATGGTGACTATACGGAGTGGTCGAATTTCTATTCAATGTTCACCACTATTATTGACAAAGAAGGCGCTTATATTGCAGGCACATAACAGTGGGATAATTGGGCTTGAGAGAGTGAATTCATCAGTAGAAAAATTGTGGAATTTAACAGACAAGTGGGGAAATTGCCGATGCTGTGCTCGTTCAAATTCTGTTACAAAAACTTGACAAGGCGACTTAAGCTAAGTGAAGGAGAATTTACCAATAAATAAAATGCCTTCTTGAGAGAAATTGGAGACTTTTTTGGAAAAACGCTGTCGAATCATGGAAAATGTCGAACATGCCATCAGAGCTTCAGATGATCAGGTTGGCAAGGCAGTAAATTCCAGTGAAAAAAAAGTTTCGTTCGTTACACAAAAAGTTGTTCGTTCTGTGAATGCACAGGCCATTCCATTTATAACTGCTCTCGTTTCGTAAACCTTCCTCCAACCATGCGTCAGAAAGAGGCAAATAGACTTGCGCTATGCCTTAATTGTCTAAAGAGAGGTCACCAAATGCGGGAGGGCAAATCCGGATTTCGTTTTACTTGTAAATTAAAGGATCACACGCTATTGCATTTTATTAACGAAACTGCGGTGTGGCTACACCGAAAAAACATGAAATATGGTACAGAAACCCTCGGCGGCTCATTTCTCCAAGCTAAGCGACGGTTGGACACCCCGGAGCGAAAATTCACGAGAAATGCTAATCTAAAAGAGCAATATTCTTCCTTCATTAGGGAATACCTTGAACTCACTCATGTCACCAGTTCTCATTGAAAACATACATATGTGCCGTTGTTTTTTGCCACTCCATAATAGCACTACAACAAAGCTCAGAGTTGTGTTTGACGGCTCTGCAGCTTATCGTTACACAATATCCTAATGGCTTCGCCCACAATTCAAGCTAAGTTGTTTAATACTTTAGATTTCGTACTTTTCCAATTGCTCTTACAGGTGACGTCTGCAAAATGTATCGATGCGTTCGTGTGGCATCACCTGATAGCCTCTTGCATATTATGGTGTGATTCTCCTGAAGACAATTTGGTGATCTACAAGCTTGATTCTTGCTAAACGCGCAATGCAACAAATTGCCTCTGATGAATCTTCGGCGTATCCATTGGGTTCCCAGACAATCATGCGTGAATCGTGAATCTATGGATGAACGGTCCGCTGTCTTTACAAGAGTTAAGCAGCAGTTGGCCAATACGATGCCCACAAGAAATTAAACTTCCAGAGCTTCATCTTAAAACATTAACAGCAATGAGCAGCTTCGTCGATATCACTTTAGTTTTCAAATACATAATTCGTTTAGAACCATGCAGCGCATATTTGGATATTTTAACAAATTTATCACATGCAGCAAAGAAAAGCTTACAGGTCACAACGTTCATCTAGGTACCTACATCTTGATTCATCTCATTCCAAAGGCTCATCTTGCCTCTGACTATCGCTTACTGAAAACAAAAACGACCGTGCCGTCATCCAGTAGTATCGTGTCGCTATCTCCCTTTCTGGATGAGCATGGTTTGACTCGAGTTGGTGGTCGCTTGAAGTACTCTACTCTTGGATTCGAGGCCCAACACCCGATCATTCTGCCAAAGCTCCTTTGCCATCATCACTGACTTCCATCGTTAACCTATGCCATCATCACTGACTTCCATCGAAAGCATTATCATTCAGGTCCGCAATTTTTGCTGGCTTCTATACGCTTACAATTTTTGCCAATGGGGGGAATGAAGATGGTCAGGCGTGTCTTAAAAAGGTGTATCATTTGCTTAAACTCGGCTCGATGAGAGAGAGCCTGTATAGTGCGAATGGTTATGTCTTCTGAAAGAGAAAAACATCTTCAAATATATTGGCTTTTTCTTGCCTAGTAGAGAAAGTTCTATCATTGTACCACAAGTGGTATTCGCTTCCTTCTAGCTATATATCGAGCTCTAAAAAAATTTGATTCAATTGACAAGTTCAGTTATTTAAGTTTTGTAAAAACTACACAAAACAATAAAAGAGTATAACTATCTTGTCTTCCTCCAACATCTGCTTCTGCATATCAACACTTATACCTTGTGTATTATCAAGTCCAAGTGTGGCTAGGCAATCAAATGGACCCAAAAGACTGGGGTTGGAAATTTATAAACAATAGTTTGGAGCCAATTCAAACATTACTCGCACCTGCTCCAGAAAAACTTTACACCATTTTTGTTATTGTAAGAAGGGTTGAAGTAAAAATTGTGGCTGTAGAAAAATCGGACTATTTTGTTCACCAGTATGCACCAGTTGTCAAGGCAAGTCTTGCTGCAATTCCAGCAAGTGTAGATTCAGATGAAGATTCTTATGATATAAATGAGGAGGCAACTGATGCATCTTTCTTCTTAGACCGATAGATATCCATCAAGATGATGGAGAAGAAAGCGAAGAAAAAACCAGAAGTGAATATTATCAGTCCGACTAAAATTTCTCCAAAATTAAGAATAATCCATTCATGTAAGTTACGAAGTCTTCAACTTTAGAATTTGTCAAATATAGTACATATAAGAGAGGTTTAAAGTCAGTTCTTGTTGTTTTTTCAATTGTTTTTACATCAGTGCATTTTAGAAATTAACATTGTTTTAACCTCGTCATTAGGTAGTTTATGTAGACCAGAGAGGACTGCTTTATATGGCTTTGTCTCTCTGTTCTCATAAGAGAAAAAATCACAGTTGTCGTTTTTTAGTTGATCGCAAATAGCATTGTGGCAGTCAAAGTTAATGTCAAATATTTTGATGCCAATTAAAATAGTTTTAATTACTTTAAGCATATCTTTATACATAAAATTCGTGATTGAAAAATGTTGTGACTCTTAATCTCCTAAACGGCTAGACCAATTTTGATACAGTTTTTTATTTTTGTTTTACTTACGGGTTCACCAAGATTGTTTATGCTTCAGTTGGTCCCACTAGGTGGCGCTGTTGTCGAGATACAGGCAATTTTTGGGCAAACTTTTAACATTTTTTTTATTTAGCGCACACTGTACTAAGCCGATTTTAATCATTTCTTTTTTGAACGATAAATGAATACTAATGAAAAGAGTTGCATACTTAATTTTTTTTTCAGGTTTTAACTTTTAATACAATATTTTTTAGTATTAAGTTTTTGGAAAAACACTGCAAGACCAAGCAAAAAAAGTTTTGTACGTTTTTCGGTCTTAAAGCTTAGGTTGTCGACACTGTTGTATTTTTCCTCTCTGAGTACGCATTTTTTGCGCTCTTCGTTCCTGTATTTTATGTTCATTTAAAAAGGGACAAGAAAGAGACAGTGTGTTTCGTTGTTTGTGCCTTGTTTCGTTTATGTTTCGTGTTTGAGGCTCTTGCTCAATTTTGGTTTGTTGATAAAGGGAAGTGGGAGGGTCGCTTTTACTTCTGTGCTTTTTGTTATTGTAATTAACATTTCAAAGCTTTTTGTTTGCTTTGCGTTGTTGTTCCGATAATAGCTAAGATTCTTACTTGATGTTTTTATATACGAGTTTATACATTATATATTGCAACTGCATGACAGGGTGCCTCATTAATTTTTTTTTTTTTAAATATATTAGGACTATGCATTAATTTTAAAGGTTTTTTCACCAAAAATGGGGCTTTATTTCGATTTCAAAATGGATTGATACATCATTCAAAGTACTGTCCGTCGCTAGCCACAACCTTTTCCCATCTTTCTTTCAATTTCCGGATTCCGTTTCTCCAAAATTCCGGCTTCTGGGCGGCTATGAATGAATCGATCCATTTTTTGGTCTCTTCATATGAAGAGAAGCGGTGTCCAGCCAGCTTACGCTGCATCTCCCGGAACAAGTGGTAATCCGAAGGAGCAATGTCTGGGCTGTACGGCGGGTGGGGTAGCACTTCCCAGTTGAGCGTTCCAAGGTATGTTTTGACGACCAGTGCAACACAACATGCGGCCGAGCGTTGTCATGCTGCAAAATAACCTTGTCGTGTCTTTCGACCGTTTCCGACCGTTTTTCAAGCAATGCTCGGCTCAAACGCATCAATTGACGTCGGTAGACTTCCCCAGAGATGGTTTCGTTGGGTTGGAGCAGCTCATAGTACACCACACCCTTCTGATCCCACCAAATACAGAGCATGAGCTTCGAACCATGAATATTCGGCTTGGACGTCGATGGCGCCGGTTGGCCGGGCTTGACATATGTTTTTTTACGCTTTGGGTTATCGTAATGGATCCACTTTTCGTCGCCAGTCACAATACGATGCAAAAAACCCTTCCGGCTAAGTCGTTCAAGCAGCAATTCGCACGTGAAAAATCGGCGTTCGACGTCTCTCGGCTTCAACTCGTATGGCACCCAATTACCTTTGTTTTGGATCATTCCCATCGCTTTGAGACGTCTGGAAATGGTTGCTTGGTCAACGTCCAACGTTTCGGCGAGCTCTTCTTGCGTTTGGCACGGGTCTTGGTCCAGCAATGCCTCCAATTCTGCGTCTTCGAACCTTCCTTTTGGGCTGGCCAGGTCGCTCCTTGTCCTCGGTATCAAAAACACCACTTTTGAAGCGTCGAAACCAGTACTCACAGGATGAAATCGATGGAGTATGGTTCGGGTAGGCATCCAACAGCAATTGACGGGCTTGGGTGGTATTTTTCTTCAAATTGAAGCAAAAAAGCAAGGCTTCCCGCAAATTGCGTTTTGACGGCACGAAAGTTGACATACTCGGAGCACAAAAAAACTATGTTGTGTACACTTCAGCGAAATGACAGATACTGGTAAACAAAGCCTAATGATGAGGCTTTGACATGAATATAGTTACAGTATTGCCAGATGCGATACTGTTGTAAATAACGCCATCTGTGTGCAACCTTTAAAATTAATGCATAGTCCCAATATATACATAAACATATAAATGTTTGCAATGTCAAATATAGCAGTAAAATTTCACATTAAAAGTAAATTTACACGGTAAAGAAATGTGTACCGAAAAAAATAAAAACACAGTTATGTTCTTATATTAATTTTTAATACTAATTCAAGAAAAAAACAACAGTTTTTTGTCATTGGAAGTACACACAAAAAGAGAAAAGAAAAAATAAGTCAGATTTTACATTAACACATAAATGTTTGCAAAATGCACACAGGGTTGTTAGCAGATCTAAAAGTTCTAAGAAACAGATTGAATTTTCGTCGGTGTATCGTAGTGTACGTGACAAATTTATCAAGCTGAATAGGACAGTTAAACAACTTGCCTTCGATTTTGATTCGGATTTGAACTTACTTAGTAAGTATCAGTTCGATTCACCTCCTTCCCTTCTTTTATTCTCACCTGCTCCATTGATTAATTCTACTCCATTACCTATTACTACTAAAGCTCCCGAGAATATTAACCCTCCTATTAATACTACCTCAATTCCTATGTCCCACTCTTTACCCTTATCTACATCCCACATTACATTTACATTGAACCAACGGATCAAATGGTAACTTATTACCCCTCCTATTGATACTACATCAATTTCATGCCCCACTTTTACCCTTATTTACATCCCATACTCCTGCCTCTCCTGCTACAATTTCCCATATTCCTTAGCCTATGCCAGTATCACAGATGTTCCACTTGTGGATCAAGTATGCACCTCTAAGCGGTCTAGACCAACTTCTCCACCAACATCCAATACCGGGAAGGATAATGCTCATATAGCATCTACTTCCAAACGTTCTAGGTCTGCTTCACATTCCTCGTTGAACACTGCGGTGGACAACAATGGTAATGTGTCCTCTAATGGTCATACACCCCTTCCTTTGTCGGTACCTGAGCCCATTTTGGCATCTGTACCATTACCTTCATCTAACTTGACTTGTTCCAATTCAGCACCTGTTCTTACTATGATTGCACCAAGTAAAAATGTTGTCATTTCTAGGTTGGCAGCAGATATAACCTGAGAAAATATTATTTCTTATATTGAGTCCAAAATAAATGTTAAGGCGAATGTTCAGAAATTTAAGTGTTCCGGACGATATATTTGCTACCATTTGTGATGCAAAATTTTGGAAGGAGCATATTATTGTCCATGAATTTAAACCTCGACGTAAAAAACTTCGACCATCTGCTAGTGTGCCTTCTACAAGTTCAATTACACTTTCGAACTCTATCTCAAAAAACTAATTTTGCCTTTTGATAATCTTACTATTCAATATCAAAATGTTAGAGGTCTTCTTACTAAACTTAACATTTTGTATAGGGATAGTTTCTTGTTTAAAGCTGATGTTATAGCGTTTTCTGAGACTTGGCTTAACTCTGGTATTATTAGCAATGAAATTTATTGCTCAGACTTTGTTACATTTAGGGCAGATCGCCCTATTCGCCGTGGTGGCGGTGTCTTCATTGCTGTTGCATCTCACCTGCGATCTGAACTTTTTAATTTGAACTGTTCACCTAACATTGAGTTTATTTGTGTGAAATTATTGTTGCCTCATGAATCTGTTTTCATATCATGTTTTTATATTCCGCTTAATTCCAATTTGGAAATTTATTTAAGTCATGCCAATGATAAACTCAGTTAATAACAATCTTCGAGACCATGATTCTCTTATCGTGCTAGGTGATTTTAACTAGCATGCATTTCGTGGTCCTTTTCGATACCTCGAATTATCTAGTTCCTTCAGCGCATCATGATTTCTTGGACGCCCTATTTGACCACTCTTTATTTCAAATGAACTCTATTGTCAATCATTCGAATAGATTACTTGATCCTGTTTTCAGTAATGATTCTGTTGGTACTTCTGTTTCAAGATCCCAGCCTTTATGCTTTCCTGAGGGTACTTATCATCCAACATTGGAAATACCCCATTCTTTAACCTTTCCTCTTTCTGCCTCAACATCTACATGCTATCGGCGGTTTTGTTTTCGCAAAGTAAACTTTGCCCAATTAAATACAATCTTTCTTGGAACTGATTGGTCCTATCCATATAATTGCAGTGATATGACAACTGCTATAATTTTTCTATGCAACGGTTTTTAATGTTTTCAATACCTATGTTCTAAAGTATCCTACAAGCCACCTTGGTTTACGAAAAGACTTTCTAACTTGAAGAATATTAAGGTTTTATAAAAAATACAAGAGTACTGACACTTCTATTGCTTCTGCCAATTTTTGTGTGGATCGGGCCAATTTTCTTTCTCTAAATAGCCTTTGTTACAATAAGTACCTCTCTTGCTATAGGCTGAAATTTTCGCGTGACCCTAAGCAGTTTTATAATTTTGTGAATTCGAAGCGCAAGTCTTCTTTATTTCCCTCGTCGATCAACAATCAGGTTACAATTCTTAAAAAAACTAATACACATGTGTCCCTCCTACAATGAAGAGGAAGGAGTTCACTTGGCACTAAGAGCATCTAATTAATCAAAAGGGCAGTACCCCACAATTCAGAAGCATAAGTCCAAATTGGTTTAATAACAGAGTTATACAGCATCACCTTGTACTCAAGTCTCAGTCCAGATTTAGAATTGATTAGCCAGTGAAGACTTTGAGCCCTTAGTTTCATATGTATCTTTTTAGCTTCTATATGCTTCCTCCAGGTGAGCCGTCTGCGCAGGTGAACGCCAAGATAAGTTACCATTTGAGTTTGAGGAATTGTAACACCATTTAACGTTACTGGAGAACAAGTCCGTCGGTTCAATGTAAATGTAATATGTTTACATTTCCCTTCATTTACTTAAATTCTCCAGTTGGATAACCACTCCTGAAGGGTTTTAAGATGAGCATCCAAGCCTGCGGAAGCTTTAACTGGGCAACGAGAGCGACTGATTACGGCAGTGTCATCAGCAAAAGTCGAAGTAACAATTTGACTACTTGTTGGAATGTCGGCAGTGAATAACATGTATAGAGTTGGTCCCAAGACACTACCTTGGGGAACTCCTGCTTTTATCTTAAATTCATTTGAAACGAAATTTTTTTTGCCTTACTACAAACACTCGATTTGATATGTAGGATTGCAAGACTCTATGCATATTTTGGGGTAGTAAACAATTTATTTTGTAAATCAAACCCTCATGCCATACTCGATCAAACGCTTGTGCTACATCAAGGATAGAAGAATACTGCTGAGCAATATTCTCGCAGTTCAAAGGCAGTTCTTATTTCCGAAGTTACTCTGTTGACTTGCTCAATCGTTCCATGTTTTGCTCGAAAACCAAATTGATGATCTGGGATTGAACTATTTGCTTGCAACTGGTGATTGAGTTTGGCTTTAAGGACCTTCTCAAATAGCTTAGAAAGACATGGAAGCAGACTTATAGGCCTATATGAAGGACATGTCTTATCCTTCCCGAGCTTTGGAACCATTATAATAACCGATTACATCCATTGCTTTGGAAAGTACCCGATTCGAAAAATAGCATTGAAAAGACACGAGAGAAAAACTATTGCTGCGTTTGGACGTTCAGTTATCATTTTTGGCACGATTCTATCATAACCAGCAGATTTTTTGGGTTTCCGTTGAGTCCTTATAATAGATACAATCTCACTAGCGCTTGTTTTTAATGGAGACATATTTACTGAATTTGTGATTGTCTGGTGAGGAAGCACAAATTTGTTAGTAGGTAGATTAGGTTGACACACGTGCTCCAGATGGTTGGCAAACACATTAGCCTTCTCTTCATCAGACCGAGCCCAACTTCCGTTTCTGTCTCTAATAGGTGAATCCAGCTCCACAGGATTTTTTAACCATTTTTGCGCTTTCCAAAGTGAAAATCTAGTGTTTGTGGGTGATAGGTTATAGATATAGCGCTTTTGTGCCTCGAGCTGGTCGCTTAAAAGTGCTTTGGCTATTTTTTTTGTTGCATCTTTTAGCCTTTGTTTAGCAGAAGGAGATCTGTGCTGTTGCCATTCTCTTCTCAATCGTCGTTTAGAAGCAACCAGTTCTTCAATTTCCCTATTTGAGAACGATTTTCTATTGAACTTGTGAGCAACAATCCCAGGCGTTGATACCTCAGCTGCAGCTACCAATACGGAACTTAATTCATTAACAGATTTGTCAATATCGCTTTCAGAGTTGATCGCAAGTGCAATTTCAATGTGAGAACTAATATACTTTTTATATTGCAACCAATTAGTTTTCTTAGATATGAGTCTATAAGGGCGATCCTCAAATATTGGAAAATCGAGTAAAACGATATCATCGGGGGAGTGATCGGAAGAGAGTTCATCATAAGTAACTGCTGATATGAGGTTTCTTGGTATATTTTTTGTGATACCAAAGTCGATGATATTGGGAGTTTTTCTTATATCCGCCGGCCAGTATGTAGGCCTATCCGGAGAAACGAAGTCTAGCTTGTTTTTACAATTTACAAGAGTGCTGTTGTTAAGTTGCCGACCTTTTGGATTTACTAAACGAGAACCCCAAAAGGTGTGTTTAACATTGTAGTCACCGGCCGCCAAAAATCGTGCTCCAAGGCTATCAAAGAAATTTGTAAAAACATCTGCATCCATCCGGATGATTTGTTGTATGAACTAAATAGTCTGGTATAAAGAAGTTGTTTTTGCTAGTCAAATGAGTCTCACAGTCTAACATCACATCTACATTGTTGTCCTCTAGGTACTTCATCAGCTCTAGTTTGTGCTGTGAGACGCCATTTGAGTTTCAGTGAGTTATTTTTAAATGAGCCATTATGGAGAATTTAACTTATCCAAAATTTTCATTTGGATTTTCATCATCTCTTGAAAAGAGTTTTGCACCATTAAGATTGATTGATTCAAGGTCTGTAATAAATTCACCAACATACACTCACTAAAACTTAGTGGTGGCTCATTACACGCTCTTAGAGTTGGGGTAGTTTATGAGATTGGCTTATTATGTTGAGACATTGGAGCCTTAGGCTTCACAATCTTTTTCGCAGTTTCTTGTTGAACGCCTAAGCGCAGGGCACCTGCATACGTCACCTTTGAAGTTAAAGGAATATAACCGTCGCTGATTTTGTACGTTTAGCCTAACGGCTAAAATGGGCGGAATTTTTTTGTGACTGCAAACGGTTCTTCAACTCCTTATATACAGGACAACCTCTATAATTGGCTGTATGATTGCCCCCACAGTTACTGCATTTTTTCAGATCAGGATTATCGCGACTTAGTTTACAGGTTGCGGTTTCATGCAAGTCTCCACAAGCTAACCATACTGGACGAAGGGTGCAATAAGATTTTGTGTGGCCAAATTCCTGGCACTTTGTGCATTGCACAGGATTTACTCGTTTATGAGGCTCCTCCACAGTTACCCTACGATGAAGTAAATATTTAAGGTTATAAATGGGATGCATGTCATTTCTCGTTAAGTGCTACAACTTTAGGGCCAACTCAATTTTGTACAATGTCTATGGAATTTTATTTATATTAAAAATATTGATCACTACTTTGACCTCAAACCCTTTTTCTTCCAGTGCACTCTTAATATCCCTACAATCAAAAGAGGGTTCAATGCCTTTCATTACAACTACCAGCTCTTTACTACTTTTAAGCTGATAGGTGTAATAGTTTCTTTTAGTCTCCCTAAGGTATTTAGTTAGAGAACTATAGTTTGCTTCTGTATAACTTTGTACCTTAGTTTCTTTTATATTACCCTTGGTAATAGGGACAATATGAAAGTTATTCTTGCCAACAATTCTTTGCATAGCATCTACCAGTCTATTCGAGCTTTCATCACGAACATATATTGGGGGAGGTTTCGCGGTTTTAGGTTTTGCTGAGTTATTGTCATCTTTTTTAACAGGTTCATCTTTTTCAGCAAGTAGCTGGAACCTATTACTTTCCAAAATCGTTTTTTGTTTTAGCATTATTATTCTTTTGCGGGCTTAGTTTGCGTTTATTGTGGAATTGTATGTAGCGGTCAATACCTGTCTGCACTGCCGCTTTATTTTCATGAGTCCCGTTTTGCATGCGCTGATTTTGACTACCTGCTGGTGACACAGTTGTCTTTTTTATTGTTTTTGCTTGCATAGCAGAATTTTTTCTATTGCTTGCTTGTTCTTGTTTTGTGTTGTTGATATCGTTATTAAATGTTTGCGTTTTTGTTGTTGTTACAGTAACTGCATGTGATGACGCAATCGAAGCAGTAGTTGAGAACACAGTTGTTGTTCCTGAAACTGCACTAGCTGTAGAAGTAAAAGCTGTGCTTTGGTTGTGTTTGTAGTAGCGTTAAACACAGTAGCTTCTGGGTTTGAATGATCAGGTGGTTGAGGGGAAGGGCAACATGCTTGTGGAAACTTAACGAGCACAGCTCGCAAAAAAACAATCCGTCCCGGGAAAACGGGGTATTTAATGTAGGAGAACGGGTTATGTTAAAGAAGAATAGGAGATTGGGTGACAAATTGATCCCCTGATGCATGGAGAAAAAGGTGCTAGCAGATATTGGGACAACGGTGCTCATTGTCCATAAGGACAATTAGAAAAAGTTTTTTATCCTTTTTTAATTTACATGTCAGAATAGGGTGTCCCAAAAATTTTGGATCGCATACCCTCTAAAAATGTTAAATGTGTATATACTCCCAGTAAAAAATACAGCTCTTTCTGTTACTGAGAACGCGTGCCGATGTTCATGCTTGTTGGATATCATTTGAGAACGACTCGACCGATTTGGATGATTTTTTTGTATTGTGTTCGTAAAGGTGCAAAAAATAAGAATATGAAAGATAATTTTTGGAAAATCTACCGGAAAAATCGGAATTTGTGGATCAAAATTTGCTTTTTGGGTTGCTAACCAAGAACATGCGCTAGGCCCGATAGCTAATATAAAATAAGTAAGGATAATATTTGTGAAACCATAATTCTTGTCAATTCCCTTTTCTTCTATAGATTGTTGTTTTTATTTTCATTCTCAGTTCATAATGTCCTGAACAAATACAGTCATATTATAGAAACCATAGACGTATCAAATATGTTTATATACTCCCATTATATAATTAGAGGGCAAGCGTCCAAAAAGTCAAAAATGCAAATATTTTGGAGTAGACTCTAGAACGGACGGTGACCCCAAAATTAATTGGGCATAAACGTACAACGGATACCGTTGCATTGAGCTAAATACGAATCATGGAAATGGTTGAGTCGACGACCAGACACTATTGCGCAACATTGGTGGCGGTAAACCAATTTCTTGCCCGTACTGATACGCATTTTTGTTCTCGATGGATAAACATAAGTAAGAATTATTTTAAGATTTTAAGTTTAGTTCAAAAATTGGAATACATAGCTACAGCACGCGAATTTGAATATAATAACTTGGTACTTCTGTTGACATACGAGGTCTATACAAAAACTATCGAGAATTTTGAATGTTTCTTATGCTCAAAATTTAACAGTTTCGAAAGAAACTTCACTGGTACACGTTTCATGCGCAAATATCAGAAAAAACTGAATGGCATATGCCGACGTTTATTCTTAACAATTTTCTCTACTGCTTCAACGTTTTCATCGGTTGTTGTCGTCCAGGTCAGCCTTCGTCATTAACACTTCTCGGCCTTCTGTAAAGAGATTGTACCACTTATAAATTATTTTTTTGTGCTCAAGGTAGACTCGAAAAACACCACAGAAAACATTTGAAGTGCTTTGGATCTCTTAATTTTATATTTCACAAAAATTTTATATTTATTCTTTGATCCATTGTTTTGGAGTAGACAAAAATCGAAGACGCCAAAGCGCGTGCACCCAAAACAAACAGCTGTCAAAAATAAACTAAACATTCAAAATTGATGACCTTGATAGCATAAATGAGGCACATGAGTACCAAACGCCACAAAAAAAAAATCGAATGTATTGAAAAGACATCGTATAATGAGTCGCAAAATAAGTTTGTTATTAAATGAAAATATGAACTTTTAAACTCAATACTATAATTGTTTTATTCGTGCGGACACCTTACGAGTCACAGAGAAAAGAACTTGAAGTGAAGTGAAATAAAATATTTCCGAGCGTACTATTCTAAAAAATTCTAACTTGGTACTTCCGTTGATATCTTGCGAGTCACAGAATTATACAAAAACTTATAGTTAAGCGAATGTATTAACCTTTAATTCCAATACAACCTGTTGGCGCGTATTGCGGCGCCGGTAGAGACCAATTTGAAGAAAAACAAGCAATTAAATTTCTTATTATTTTGCTTTATTTATTCCAGTGTACAAAGATGATCGCTAAAATCTATTAAAGTTTATAACGTTATTCTAATACTTGCATGTGTTTGTTGCTTACTTACATTTGTGCCCGCTTAAAATTTAAGCAGTTATACCCGCTTCTTAACAGTAGATGTAAGTTGACAACCAATGGTAAATTAGTAATATACAATAGTGTAATTAAGCCTATATGGACGTACGGCATGCAATTATGGGGTACAGCCAAGAAAACTAACATTAACATTATTCAGCGTCAACAATAGAAAATACTTCGATCAATAGTTAATGCGGACTGGTTTATAGCTAACTGTGAAATTCACAAAGACCTCGGCATAACTATGATTCAGGAAAAAATCATTAATGCTAGCAGGAGGTACCACATACCAATCTAGAAATAACAGACCTTCCATCTCACGAATTGTCTAGACGTAGACGCTTAAAACGAAGCAGACCAGTCGATCTGACCTAACTTAGGTTAAGGGTGGCTCTGAGAGGCATCTTGCGGTTGTTGGCCTGCCGCAAGTAGCTCTCAAAAATGAGGCCTAAGACACCCAGTAATCCAGACCATTATTCAAGAGACAATTCGAAAATGTTCGATATTGTCCACTGCCTCTTCTCTTCTTATTGTTAAAAATCTACTTAGTGTTTTCTTTTATATTTAAGATGTAAGATGTAGGAAAACAATAGTACATATCCAATCAGTACAAAAAAAAAAAAAAAAAAAAATATTCGTTCTCAGATTAAAATATTGTTCTTCCATTCAATTTTAAATTATTGTATAAAAAATAGAGCCCATAAATTTAAAATCACATTAGACGATAAACTTCGGAAACTTAAAATATTCAAAATTTAAATTTCCCTATGCCCAATCTTGACGATTTGATCGAGACCCTAGATAGCTTTTCACTTAACACCATATCCCAACCACAACTAATACCTAACGCTACTCTATCCCAAACCTTTACCGAGAGTCAGAAGGCAGAAATAGCCCGTATCATCCACCAAACACTTAACCCTTCAACAGAGACGGAAGCCGTTCAACCCATAGATTTCACTCGCAACATTGCCGACACCGAGAGAATTCCAGACACTGTAAAAACTTTGCGAGATTTTTCGGGAAAACTAGGAGAATTCAATTCGTGGCGTAAAGCCGTTGACAGAATTCTCACCCTTTACTCTCAGTACAAGGGTACCGCAAAATATTTTGCAATACTGCACACTATCTGACATAAAATCATAGGAGAACCCGATGCCGCATACCGAACTCCATTAGACTGGGCAGCAAATTAAAGCCTTTCAGCAACTACGTAACTGCTTGATTTCAGAAGACGTCATACTCCACTATCCTAACTTCGATAAATCTTTCGAGCTAACTACAGACGCTTCTAATTATGCTCTAGGAGCATTTCTATCCCAAGAAGGTAGACCAATTTCATTCCTCTCAAGGACACTAAGTAGAGCAGAAGAGTATTTCGCGGTAAATGAAAAAGAAATGCTCGCAATTATTTGGGCTTTACAGGTCCTGCGCTGCTTCCTGTACGGATCAAAAAATGTTAAAATTTTCACGGACCATCAACCCCTCACTTTTGCACTCAGTAACAAGAACACTAATGCGAAAATGAAGCGATGGAAAGCTAAACTCGAAGAATATAATCACGAGTTGATTTATAAACCTGGTAACACAAACGTTGTAGCTGATTTCCTTTCGAGACCTCCCGTAGCTAACATAAATTCCTTAACAGCCACAGTACACAGTAGTGATAGTTCCTCCGCAAATCTCATACATTGCACCGAACAGCCAATTAACGTATTTAAGAATCAAATATTCATTCAAACAGGAGAAACCGCACAATATCAATTTAAAATAATTTTCCCTACATATCACCGTCACACTATCATAGAACCTCAGTTTACAGAAACAAATTTAACCGAACTCCTAAAGAAAAACCTGAATCCATCAGTAACCAATTGCATCAAGACAGAAGAACCCATAATGTTAAAAATACAATCTGTATACCCTTCCCATTTCTATAACTACAAAGTCCTTTTTACACAAGTTCAAGTAACCGATATAATAGAAGAAACACAACAGGAAACAATAATAATCAGTACACACAATAGAGCCCACAGAAATGCTCAAGAAAACAAAAAACAGATCCTAGAACAATATTACTTTCCTCAAATGTCAAATAAGATCCAGAAAATACTCAAACTCGGCAAGACCTGCAAGGAATGCAAATACGAGAGACATCCCAACAGACCTAACCTTGAACACACTCTCATACCTACATAATCCTGACCATGACGACTTAGAAATCCTTACTAATACTGTCAATAAAGTAATAAATAATAATAACCAAGAATTAGTAATAAATAAAACTCTAATATAACGAAAATAAATAATGATATTATGAGATCAATTTCAAACGGTATTAATTTTATATTGCAAACTTAAAATAGATTTATTAAAAAAAGACATGAATAATTTAAAATTAGCTTTATTAAAATTGTAAAAAATATACTAAAAGATGATGATTATACGGTAGCATAATAACATTGAAGAGGCATTAAATATTGCAACATAAAAATTGTCCATAATAAAAATTAAATAATCTATGTAATATCGAAAACTTTAAATGAAAACTGTAAAAACATTATTATAAAACCATTCAAAATGGTATACACAAGGAACTTGGATCAGTTAAGGAAGAGTTGATCCCCAACAATTTCTTCTTCATTGACCTGGTTCGTGAGGCCAATAACAAGGATGCTCTCAAAATCAACCAAGTTGGTCGTCAAAGGGTAATTGTTGAAATTCCCAAGAAAAATATGGATGCTATACTCTGCCACAGATGCCAAGGGTTTGGTTATACCAAAAATTATTGTTTGAGGCCATTCATTTGTGGTAAGTGTGCTCAGGAGGTTCCAACTGCCCGATGTCAAGAAACTTCAGATGACAAGCTCTGCTGTGTTAATTGTGGAGGAAACCATGCGGCATGGCATAGGGGTTGCCGTGTGTACAAAGCCAAAATGGAAGAACGCAGGCCTAAAATCAATTCAGCTGTAAGAGGGAGAGGCCCTTCCAGTAATCAGAATACAAAGCTACAATTTGTTCCAGCAGCCATGGTACGTAGTGGTATTTCATTTGCTGACTCACTTCGCACAGGGCTTCAAAAAGACAGTCCAACTAAACCTAGTCCACACAAGCAACACAAATATGCGCTCTCTTCTGGAACTTCTGTGCCCCAACAACAGGAAAGGCGACAACTACAAATGGGCCAAAGCTTGTCCCCAAACACAAACTCTAGGCTTGAGGTGGCCATTGAAGTACTCACGGCAAAAATTGATTCATTTCAAGCCAGGTTCAATGAACTAGAGGAGACAAACCAGTACCTAAAGAGTATAATCCTGACTCTCCTGAAAGCTAAACAATGACGCACCACACTATTAGCCTCGGATTGTGGAATGCCCATGGGATTTCTGGGCATGTTGAGGAGCTTAAGCAGTTTCTCACTGACTTTAATATAGACGTCATGCTATGCACAGAGACATGGCTGCAAACTGGAGTCCAGATCTATATACCTGGCTACAACATTCACAAGGCAGATCACCCCAGCAACAGACCAAGAGGAGGAGCGGCGGTGATTATTAAGCAGGATATCTGCTATTCTATACATGAGCCCGTTAGGACGACAAAACTGCAAATGGCCACCATTCAGATTGCAACCAGTAGGGGTGAGTTAATCATCTCTGCATTATACCTCCCCCCGCATCTTAATTGGTCAACAATAGACTTTGAAGAACTCTTTAGCAGTCTAGGAAGAATGTACCTTATAGGTGGAGATTTCAACGCCAAAAGCAGATTCTGGGGTAACTTTAGAGCAGATACACGGGGTAGCCGCCTCCAGGAAGTAGTGCAAAACTCGACAGCTCAAATCCTGGCAACTGGTCAAGCGACCCACTTCCCGTATGCCATAAGACATACACCCAGTGCTATTGATTTCTTCATATATAATGGGCTGCGTCCAGATGAGCTGTCTATCAGGACAGAGTATCGGCTCTCCTCTGATCATCTTCCCCTTGTGGTTACATTTGACTCCACTCCGAAGGTCAAAACAATAAAAGGACGACTACTATCACCTGGAGCTGACATAGCTGCGTTTCGTAGAGATTTGGAAGAATCACTTAATTTAAATTTTGAAATCCTGGTGCCTGAGGATATTGAAGACGCCCACTCGATTTTCTTAAATAAGGTGCACTCTGCAGCTCTCATTGCTGCCCCCTTAAATCCATCAAATGGCTCAAGGGTGCTTACTAGACTTCCTCCAGCTATTGAGGCGCTGCTGCTTATCAAGAGGAGACTTAAGAGACAGTTTTGTCGAACTCGGGACCCTGTTGTTGACAGGGTCTTTCGTAGAGTGTCGAATAGAATCAAGAAGCTGCTGGAACTGCACAAACAGGAGGAAAACGACCGATTTTTGTCAAGTGTCTCCTCCGATGACAACACAAAGCACTCCTTGTGGAAGTTGGCTAGGGGCATGATTTCTGGGGCCCCTTGGTTCATGCGCACAGCGGACCTTGAGCATGACTTGAAAATACCAAAAATTGGCGACGTGATTAATCATCAGGCCAAGGACTACATTAATCAGTTGGCAAATCATCCAAACAATCTAGCCAGGCGGCTTTTAAGGCAACGCAGAAAGGGAGGGGTCAGAGTGGCGAGGAGGCTGAGAAGATCGCATCCTGTCGACCTCCCTACTAGAGCATATTAAATGTATTAGTATTATTCCCACTTGTTAATATAAGTTGTTTTGTTATTGTTTTGTATATAGTTTAATTTAAGTTGTTTTATAACAACAGTACAATTAAAGATTTTAGAAAAAAAAAAGAAAAAAAAAAAAAAAAATTCAAAATGGGGAAAAGAATTGTAAAATTAAATTTTGATAAAATTATAAATTGCAAAAAAGAAATATATGGAATAAAAAAGGATTGTAAAACAATATTAAATAACGTAGAAATTTGCTCAAACAAAGATATCGAAAAAATTTCAATTGATAATTGTATTTCAAATCTATTAAAAACTAAACCCCATGGATGTAATTATACAAATAATGAACACATTAAAGATATTGAAAGAATTAATGAATTAATTTTATTGAACAAATTTAATGGCAATGTAACAATTAACCATGAGGTTAAAACCCTAAATGGGACATTCCTTATTAGATTAAGAAATGATACCATAGTTATAAAAAATGAAATATTTAATTCTTATGAAATCTCAAATGTAAAACCACTTCCCGCACTGCTCCAACAATCCCAAAATAAATCCAAGTTCGAAGAAATTTTATCCCTTCAATTAATGAAAGAACTCAACGTTCAAAACATTGAAAAAATAGAGTCATTGGATACTATGGTTAAATCCAGTACGTTCACCAATTTCGGTCTATCGATCACCGTCATCATTACAATCGTAATTATACTTCTTAAACATAAGATGGCGAAATCAAAAATGTCCCGCAGCAAATTGTAAGACAAATTAGTCTAAACGACATCCCATACACTTCAAGAGTCAAGAATCGAAATATTGTATGTATTTTACAAATATTTCTCATCCCACACTATTTCGCAGACGCGAAACTCTTTTATCTCTCTAATATCATGATAATAATTATCATGATCATTATTCCCATAATGATATGATCATTATCGTGATCATTATTCCCACAATATTTTCGCTGACGCAATGTCCGCTTCCCACACTATTTGGCTGATGCAATATCCAGAATCTTTACATAAGTCACTTTCCCAGCATAATCCATAGCAACCCTTTCCGCTGACAGTGCATATTCTGTCACGTACTCAAATTCAAAGACACTCTTTTACTCTTCTTTAATTCAAAGATTCTCTTTCTTGACTCAAAAGTTCTCTTTATTAGAACCCTTTCCGCTGACGGTGCACATTTCGTCACGTATGCCAAGCATTAGCGAGGTTTCGTTTAAGACAAAGCTAGCCTTAAGTTTTAGTTCCTAAACAACTCAAGCAAGGCGCATCACGCCGACATTGTAATAATACAGGCACATAGTGCCGTCATAAATAAAATTTTAAACTGAAATTTATTCATTTGTTTTAATTTATAGCTGAACAGTATTCTCGGTGCTCAAAAGCCGATCTGATACCCATAGTGACACGGTTTACTTGCTCGATTGTACTGTGTTTTGATCTAAACCCGAATTGATGTGTGGGGATAATGTTGTTTGCGTTTATATATGGTATGAGCTTCTTAATAAAAATTTTTTCAAATAATTTTGATAGCACCTGCAGCAAACTTATAGGCCGATAAGAGGACACCATTGATTTGTCTTTACCAACTTTAGGGATCATAATTATTACAGACTTCTTCTAAAGTGCTGGAAAGTAGCCCACTTTGAGTATTGCAATGAATGATATTGCACAGTTTGTTAGCTCAATAATCATCTTGGGGGTGATAAGATCGCGTCCCGGCGCTTTCTTTGGGATTAAATTATGAATTGTTGCCCTTATCTCATTTAAATTAGTTTAAAGTACGCTGCAATTAGCCAATGGATGCATGGCTGCTGGGGAAGCTGAAATCCGTTTCATGGCAACTTTGGTTGAAAGACTGATTTGAGGTGGTTAGCAAAAGTGAAAGCCTTGTCCTCGTCAGATCTCGCCCAGTTTCCACTTTGATCCCGGATGGGGCTGTCAGCTTTTATTGGTGGATTCATGCGGTCTTGTGCTCTCCAAATCGAAAACTTGGTACTCGTTGATGAAAGGTTTTCAATATAGCGCCTTTGAATTTTCCAATTTTCAGTCTTAAGAGCATTTCTTAACTGTTTGTTAGCAGTTTTGAATCTTTGTAACGAAGCGGGCGATCGACTGATCTGCCATTCACGTCCTAGCCGGCGTTTTATTGAGACTAGCCGTTCAATTTCCGCACTAGTTAAAACGACAGTATTCTTGGAGCCAGGTTATACATTCGGAGTCGTGGCAACAGCAGCGCTCGCAATGGTTATGTTGAAATGTTCCAGAGACTTGTCAATGTCTGTTCCGGTATCAAGTTTTGGCCTCATACAAATGTGGGTGCTGACGTATTTTTTATACCTAAGCCAATCAGTCTTTCATGAGGTAAGCTTGAGGGAAAGATCGCTTTTTGTGGGATGCTCCAATTAAGTGAAAAGTGACTGGAGAATGGTCTGATGATAGCTCGGCGTGAGTTTCCGTTGAAATCACACTACGAGAGATATTACGAGTAACTGCAAAGTCGATTAGGTCAGGAAGTTTCCTTGGATCCGCTGGCCAATATGTAGGCCTTCCCGGAGAAGCAAAGTTGAGTTTGTTGATTGGGTTTATTAATGTGTTGTAGAGCTGTTTTCCTTTAGGATTTGCAAGACTAGAGCCCCAGTGAGGGTGTTTAGCATTAAAGTCACCTGCCGCAAGAAATTTGGACCCTAGGGTGTCGAAGAACTTGCTATTAAATAGAGAGTTTTTGTAAGATTAGAGTTTGCGTTTTTAATATCTCTTGAAGCATGTTTTCCATTAATAATGTAGTCTGGGACATACATTGTATAAAATTAGCAATCATATTTTCAAGAGAGCTATGTGGTATGGGTAGTGTTATTTCCTGAGTTATACAATGCTGTGAGACTTTATTTTTCTGAAATTGTTGGAGTGTACGCTTGGTAGTATCTGTTAGTTGCTCTGGCACTACGGTGGATATTTGTTGCGAGCCAGGTCGCAGTGCGGATGCGTATGTAATGTTGGGAGTGGTAGTTAGGAAAGTACGTGGGTCTTGCATCGTGGCTTTTGTCTCATGTCGGTTATGGGCAGTTGCAGTTACTTTACGCTGATACATCCGGTTTTCAGTTCTTTAAAAACTGGACAGCCTCTATAATTAGCAGTGGGATTACCCCAGCAGTTACTACATATTTTTCATGTTGTGTCTGTTTTGTTTACAGTGCATTTTGAAGACTCGTGAAGGTCACCACATGATACACAGACATAAGGTAGGTACAATACGATTTCGTGTTCCCAAATTCCTGACAGTTTGTACACTGCACAGGGTCTTTGCGCTTGTGAGGATCCTCTACAGTGATTCTGCGGTGAAGCAAGTATTGTAAATTGTATATTGGGTGAATATTGTTTCTTTTCTCTGGTTTATTCACATGAGAGAGCTCAACCTTGAACATTGGCTGGGGAATTTTGCTTCTGTTCAAGATGTTGATCACAACCCTAGTTGGGAACCCTGTTTTCTCAAGCGCACTTTTAATTTCCTTAGTGTCAACTCCAGCTTCTATTCCTTTTATAACCACTATCAGCCCTTTACTACTCTTAAGTTGGTACGTATAGTAGTTTTTGTTGGCATCATTGAGGAATTTCGAAACTATCATGTAATTATTCAGTGTAGATTTGCAGTTTAGTTCATGTACTTTGCCTTTGGTTAGCGGAACAATGTGAAAATTGTTGTTGCCGATAAGTTGCGCTACCTATGAAATACGATTGAACTGCGCTCGCCAATGTAAATTGGGGAGGCTTGGTTTGCTTGACTGCTGGGGCCTCTTCTACGTTTATGGGATCATTATCGCTGCTAAGAGCTTCAAATCTGTTTCCTTTCAAAACGTTGGGCTCATTGGTTGGGGTAGAAGAGGTATTCCATCTCTTAGATTTATTACCAAAATTAGGTTTATGCGGACTGAGTTTCCGTTTGATCTGCCTAACTTTTTGATTTTGCGGTCTCCTTCTTGTGCGGGATAACTGTTTCCGTTATTTGACTGCCGACAGGGCTTTGGTGACTTATTGAAGAAATTTGACGTGCTGCGATAAGAGGAACAGAGTTAACACTATACGATTTTTCTTTACCGTTTGTGCTGGATGTGTGTGCTGCTTGTTCTCTCTGAACTGTATCAAAGATGGGTGCCAAGGTTGTTGCAGTGACCAATGATGAAATTGAACAGGTAGTTGTTGATGTTGCTATTGATGCAACCATTGTAGTATCGTTTGTTGATGTTGTTGTGGGAGGTAGTGTACAGAGCATTACAGTTGAAGCACACTGCCAACTCCATGAGGTTTTAGTGTTTGTGTTATAGTTTGTGATGTAGTTTGCGTTGTTGTTCGCATTGTTGTTTGCGTTGTTGTTTGTTTGCTGGGCGGAGCTTGCTTCTAATGACTGCGAGCGGATGGTGAAATACACGCAGTTGGAGAGCCTACGCTCAAACTGAGGAGCTTCAGTTCCACTCATCAGCGACACTGCACGCGCTCACTTGTTGTTGTTCCACTTATTAATCCAATATTGTTTGAGGACAATGCATACCACAAATTGGCCACGGATTCAAAATACCGTTGCACTTTTCGTTATTATTATTTTTTGGTTTTGGTGTAATGGTTATTTTATTTATTTTTATTTTTTTTTTTTTAGTTTTCAAAAAGAATCGATAGCGGAAATTTTTTAACACGTCCTTACTCACCGAGGATCAAACTCGAATCATTAAAAATAGCAAATGATTTTCAAAACAACGAATTACGAATTATCCATTTCATTATCGTACTGAAATTCTGAATGAAGAATGCTGGCAATTATATGATGCTGGTCTGGGACAGACTTAGCAACCATTCCAGCGAAAACAGGTATATAAAAATGAATTATTTTTAAAAAATTTATTTTAAATACAACCTTTTAATTAAATGGTAAAAAAAGTTTTTTTTAGTCGCCGGCCTTTCATATGTATACTTGATCGTCCACTTCGATAGGCTTTTGTCGAACCATTTGCAGCAGCATGTTAATACTGGCAAATAATCAGTCATCCAACGTTTCGAATTGTTGGCAACCTGTAATGCTGATTTTCAATACCGTTTTTGTACAACGCCGTCGCTTGTCGCTTCTACAAGAGGTTTGATGCCAGATGAGTTGCCAAACTGAAAATGATTAGGTGTTAGTGCTTCGCCTGTGGATTGCTCAATTGGGATATATGTTAGAGTTCGAGAATTGATGCAGCAATTCAGCATGTAACAATTCTTCAGATGGATTCCACGCTGGTAGTATGCGTGAAAGGACTCGGACCATCTGCTCCCAGGCGCCTCCGATATGAGGCCAAAATGGCGGAATAAACTTCCCTTGCGTTGCACCCGTTGTGAAAGCGTGTGTAATTTTGTCTCTGGCCATTGCCTTTAATGGTTCAAATAGCTTCTTTGTGCACCTTTAAAGTTAGTGCCATTGTCGCTCCATAGCTCAATTGGCACTCCACGGTGGGCAATGAAGTTCCTGATGGCTATAATGCACGAGTCGGTCGATAGGTTATTGTCGATTGTAGTCAGACAAGTTAACAGAACTCCATAGCGACATTTTGTTTCGTCGAACTGCTACAAACATTGGCCCAAAATAGTCGACTCCGGTGTATGAGAACGGGCGGCTGAACGAATATAAACGGGCGTTTTGGTAGATTGGCCGTTCTAGGTGGCCGGGGGCAGACGGATCGGTTGTGGCATATTTAACATGAATGCCTTGCTTTATTTCTTAAAACACGCAGTCCAGGAATCCAATACTTTTGTCGAATCTAGTTGACCACAGCTTCTGAGTTGCCGTGATGATTCTTTATATGGTATTCCCGTACTAGTAGCAGAGTCAAATAGTGGTCCTTGGGTAGGATGATCGGGTTGCTGTAGAAATTAGCTTTTTCTCTGCTTCCCAAGCGTAGTAGTCCATCTTCCGCAAGGTATGGAGAAAGTTTATAAAGCTGTTGATACTTTTTTGTGAGTCATCGTTAATATTTCGTTAGTAAACAGATTATGTTGAGCGGAACGACATAAAATCAGTTCGGCTAGACGGAATTCGTTGCTGGTTATTGCATGTCGTGGTAGTGATCGACAGCCAGAACTGAGCGCTGTTTACGAAGATAGCAATTACACGTGTCAAAGTTCGAAATCGCGAAAAGCGTTCGAATTGTATAAGTATTGTAAATTAACATATTGGACGTTGACGACAGATGAGTGGGCTGCGACGAATTTTGGCCTTAGTTCTTCTTGCATTGTTTCAACTCGACTTGTGAGTTATGGCCATTCAGACTTATTTCGCCTTAAAAATGATGTTCCATTAAGCCATCTGCTGTGATTTGACAGGTCGGAGTTCTTGTTCCACTTGGTTGCATCATCAGTTTCATTTTCAGCAGAACGCACTCATCACCAATCAGCTACGTTAGTTACCTTCAGGACAAGACAGTGTAGGAGTCTGTCCAAAATGTGACGATGGGTAAATTGGACATCCAGTTACGTATTTCAAATCTAGCCTTTGAATGGATGAATTGTACATCGTTAGCAAGTTGTATAGCTTCGATGGCGCTGTCCAACAAATCATCTACATAATGGTTGTCTATTATGCTACCTAACTCGAAGAAACTGTTGTTTAAGATGAGCAGCATTTTTGTATTTGACAAACTGAGCACAACTTGGTGAGCATGTGGCCCCAAACGTCATAACCTGTAGAACATATGTAGTGGGCTCATTCGCTCCTGGTTCATACCACGTTAGCAATGTTGATCGCTCGCTCGGATTAGCACCTGGTGAAACATTTCTGCTATATCGCCTCCAATGGCAACTCGGTGCTGTCAAAATCTGCGCAGTATCGATATTAGAGACGAAAGTTGATCGGGTCCTTTTAATAGTTGTAAATTTAAGCCTGGCTTATTCGGGTTGATCACTAGAAATACTGGTAGTTACGAGAATCGATCCCGTTGGAGTTCGGAATTCTGCAGTCTGCGTGCGTATCCTTTAGCAATGTAGTTGTTTATTTTTTTCCTGCAATTGCAAGCACTGAGTCGTTTTTTAGTCGTTGTTGTAAACAGCTAGCTCATCTTAGTGCCATACTGTATCTATTCGAGCGTCCTCATAGCTGATTTCATAACGATCCCCTCAGCGCAACGTGAACGTGACGTCACGTTCTGCAGAATTGCCTTTGAGCGTCCAACATAATGGCGTCTTCTCATCAACGGCAGAGAGGCGAGTGGTTGGCCGATAATGTTAAGTTCTCGTCTTAGGTCTTCGTCTATTAGGGTAAGCGATGAGCCATCATCGAAGTATGCGTTAGTTGACACGCTCTTACCGTTTCCATATAAGACAATAGGACTTTAAAAATGGTAAAATGGTATTATAACTGCGTTAGCTCCCTCTGCCAGTTGCAAAATCCAGTCCCAGAAGTCTTCCAGGTTAATATTACCTTTTGCTTTCCCCAAAAGGCTGGCAGTAAGCCGCGAAGCTTGCAAACAAGCTCTTGTTCTAATTCGGGATTGTTCGAGTGATTTGTGAGCGATGCTGCTTTAATGGTGGCCCATATATTTTGCACTTCAATAGCGAAATCCACTAATGTTTCCAGTCGCAACTCTTCTGGCGGTGGTTACTCTCGTACCTGTGTACGCAAAACATTGATGATCAGTTCAGGTCGGCCAAATTTCATTGCCAGTGTCGACATTATACGTGGTACGCACGATGAGCGAAGCAAAAGATTTCTTACTGCATTACGTGCCGGTCCTTCAAGTGCATTACCAAGTCGCTGTAGATTCTCGGCGTCAGAGAATCCGCACAGCTCAGTCGACTGGGGAAGTTCTTTAAAGAGCCCTTTACGAGCTGATTAATGAGCATTGCTCAGTGGCTGAGTTGAATTAAGTGGTGCGCTATTTAGCATGTTTTCCCGTATTGTTGCGTGGCTGTGGTATGCTTGGTAAGGCAAGTTGAATTCTCTTAATCGAAGTTGCTACCGCAGCGTCGATATGTTGATTTTAAAATAGAGTTTGCTGTATGTGTGATTCAACCATTGGCGTTGCAGACGGATGATATTGTTTCAAATTGACATCACAATGGTCTGTCGCGTTTCGATGCAACCGGTTATATCCTACGTTGGTTCCGCTAATGCCTGTGTCGCACTTAGCAAGTGTCAAATGGTATTGCGGTGACTTGTAGCTAGGAAATGACCTAGGAACATAAATAGCCGTACCGTGGATATCTGCGCAAGCCCTGCACAACCAAGAATTTGTGCATATCGATAAACTAACATCCACACATGTTGTGTGAAATCACGATTTGCATTTATCATCAAATCATCCTCTGCTTCATCACACAATTGGCAACATGGCGTTATTGCGGCGATTTTAGCCTGTGGTTGGTCCCCATATTGCAATTTCTACAATTCACAAGTTTTTTGTATTTTGAAATTTTTGAAAAATATTAAATCGCCGGGTCTTGCTTTTCATCAATCTTTTTTTTTTTAATTGATTTTAAAACCGAAAAAAAGATAAATTAGATCTATAAATTCACATCCTTACATTTCAAGTACTCCTCGTGTGGTCGTCAGCAAGCAAAACAAAGAAATGCTCAATTTTCCTTTCCTGATCAGCTTTCACCATGCCCAGGGTTGCTGCTGATCAGCTTTACATAACAAAAACCCACCAAACCCAGGGCTGCTTACAGCAACAGTGCTAAGACAGAATGAATTTTTCTTAACCATCAACTTAGAATGTTATTAGAAAACAGCCTTTTTAAACGATGTCTGCTTATGCCAAGGGTGACGATTGTCTGTAAATTGTCCTCGTGGTGTTGAATGACAATTTATTGGACGGCCGTAGCAGCCAGTCAAGCTTACGCAACTTTGAATAACAGCATACGGTAGTGGCTTAAACATGAGCGCGCCAAGCGCTTGTCTAAGATAAGTCTGAAGTAACGGACTTCGAGCATATGCGGAATGATGTTGGAGTCATAGTTGACAACTGGACTAGTGCCACGCCTCAATATAAACACGCAATTCGACGATTTCTCTGCATTTATTCCGATGATCCAACGCTAGGTGCAGGTGTGGAATCGTTGTAGAAATCCTGTAGTACCTCTGAAGCTTCTTGGGCCGAGAAAAAGTTTATTAGGACGACTGTGTCGTACCGTCATAGCGTCACTATAAATAAAGATTTTGAAAAAGTCTAGTTTACTTTGGGAACGACCTTGCTTATTCAAATTTTTCAAATTAATGTTCTCAGCAATTGTCAAATTGATATTAACTACGAATTACACTAACAACGCAACGTTTGTGTACGTATTATATAATCAAAACCAAAAACAGTTGTTTCCAGTAAGCGAAACATCATTATGAAAGCAATATGAATGGGGTGAGTGCCAGAAATCACAAACGATTTTGCCGGTTTTATTTCAATCAATTAATTGAATTAAAGAATAATTTGAATCTTCGAAAATGTTAAAATATACCTAAATTTGCGCAGGTTAGCACAATTTGTACTCGTTGTTTTGGGCTACTTAGTTCATTTTGCTCTAATACTAAAGAGATTCTGTTTAAAATGGAAAATTATACTTACAACCATGTACGAAACGGTCCTACACAGAGACCTTCGGGTGCTACTGGTCAAAGAAGAAATAAGACGGTACAGTGCGCTACATAAGACTTGACTTAACAATCACCCCAACTCGCTGCCTTTGGGCTTTTTCGACAACAACCTTCAAACTAGAAGGCTACAAAGAGCATCCGCTCGACCTCCCCTTTCGTCGCCCATTAAACTAAACGCTGTATGCTGAAGTAACTTATATAAGACTGTCACTCGTATTCATATCTCGTTGACGTCATGTACTCTTCATGTTAAGAGTAATTTTTTTTTGTTCAATAAAATATATTTCTTTATTGGTCATATATGGACAGTAAATAAACAGAGAAAAAAAAATAAATACTTACAACAACTGAAATGTTTAATTCTTTAAATGCTGATTACCAACAAAAACAATAAGCTACAGTTATTGGATTTTTTTTTTTTAATAACTTTAAATAAGTGAGAATTAAACCAAACCGTATTAGCAAAAGTCTGAGACTTCGAACGACATTTCTAGTACACCGAGAATTGCAATTAGATTGATATGGGGTTGAAAAAGATTTCTGGCCTGAATGACTACCTGAAAACAAACAATAAACTAATGTGCCTTACCTATATAAGCACTATTGAAGGGAAACTGCTGAACAAAATGGTAGGAATCAAGTTTAAAAATGGTTACTAGAATTAGGTTTTATAATTATTTTAAATTATTCCATTATTTGGTGATACAAACGTTATGAGATGCTTATTATAACTAAAACGTGTATCTACCTATTTATTGCTGTTCCATGTTTTGTTGTTGATTTTAAAACAAATTATGAATTATAAATCCATGTATCAACTTACGTTGACAATATCTTCGTTTAAATAATCCTCAATTATTGCCTTATATAATATTATTTACTTTCTTTAATTCGCTTTGTTTTGTCTTGTGTTGTTGTGTGAAATATGAAAGGACTTTGAAATTATATAGACTAGATAAGGCGCTTGCAAAGAGAGATAACTTCTTCTTCTTTCAAAGCTAGTGATACCCAGCAACAAATTGCCTCCGCTCTTTTTTGTGAGCGATTTGTTCAGTCTATGCATATAGTGTTACATATGTTCGAAAATGGAAGCTCGTTGCTCACCCTTTTCAAGCTTGGATAACATATGACATATGATTTTAAAAGCCTGTGTAAATCAAACAACTTACAATAGATACGTATACAAACAATTTTAAAGCATTTTATAATTAATAATCTAAATAATTGGGGCAAACAACGCATTTATTTATATGGCATATAAGTTACCACACAACAAATTAAAAGCAAGAAATACAATTGATTCGTCTTTGAGCAGTCTTTCTGATCGGACGTTTACCTCGCAGCTAATAATTTTTTATTTTATTTGCTTCATATCAAAGCCTAACAGCACCAATAATGACATCGAGAAATGCTTATTTCTCGTTTGTTGCTAATGATACCAGGAACAAAAACAAAGGTTCCTTATTAACCGCTTAGCAGCCCATAGATAGAGCACGATCTTGGTCTCCTGTTCTGTTGTCTAATACAGTAAGCACTAGTCAATCACTCCCATGGAGTGCCCAGTGCCTTTCCCCTCAACGACCTGTTCATTCAAACCCAGAAGCTACTGTGTTTAACGCTACAACAAACACAACACAAAGCACAGCTTTTACTTCTACAGCTAGTGCAGTTTCAGGAACAACAACTGTGTTCTCAACTACTGCTTCGATTGCGTCATCACATGCAGTTACTGTAACAACAACAAAAACGCAAACATTTAATAACGATATCAACAACACAAAACAAGAACAAGCAAGCAATAGAAAAAATTCTGCTATGCGTGTAATGAGACAGTGTTGCAACCACTAAGTTCTAGTGAGTCTATGTTGGTGAATTTATTACAGACCTTGAATCAATCAATCTTAATGATGCAAAACTCTTTTCAAGAGATGATGAAAATCCAAATGAAAATTTTGCATAAGTTAAATTCTCCATAATGGCTCATTTAAAAATAACTCACTGGAACGCAAATGGCGTTTCACAGCACAAACTAGAGCTGATGAAGTAGCTAGAGGACAACAATGTAGATGTGTTGTTAGTCTGTGAGACTCATTTGACTAGCAAAAACAACTTCTTTATACCAGACTATATAGTTTATATAACAAATCATCCGGATGGAAAGGCTCATGGACCCTAGAGCCGCCTTCATCTTGTTATTTACAAGCAACTTCGGTTCGGTTGCAAATGCGTTATGGTAATCTAACGTTATCTGCTGTATATTGTTCTCCACGATTTTCTATATCTGCGGATTTTTTTTTTTTTTTTTTTTTTGTTTTTATTCCCGATTGGATTTGTACAACTTTACAGCACTCTTGTAAATTGTAAAAACAAGCTAGACTTCGTTTCTCCGGGTGGGCCTACATACTGGCCGGCGGATCCAAGAAAAACTCCCGATATCATCGACTTTGGTATTACAAAAAATTTACCAAGAAACCTCATATCAGCAGTTAACATGATGAACTCTCTTCCGATCACTCCCCCGTTAATAACGTTTTACTCGATTTTCCAATAATTGAGGATCGCCCTTATAGACTTATATCTAATAAAACTAATTGGTTGCAATATAAAAAGTATATTAGTTCTCACATAGAAATTGCACCTGTGATCAACTCTGAAAGCGATATTGACAAATCTGTTAATGAGTTAAGTGCCGTATTGGTGGCTGCAGCTGAGGTATCAACGCCTGCGTTTGTTGCTCACAAGTTCAACTGGAGAATTAAAGTCAATGAAGGAAAATTTAAGCATATTACATTTACATTGAACCGACGGACTTGTTCTCCAGTAACGTTAAATGGTGTTACAATTCCTCAAACTCAAATGGTAACTTATCTTGGCGTTCACCTGCGCAGACGGCTCACCTGGAGGAAGCATATAGAAGCTAAAAAGATACATATGAAACTAAGGGCTCAAAGTCTTCACTGGCTAATCAATTCTAAATCTGGACTGAGACTTGAATACAAGGTGATGATACCAATTTCCTCTTAATTGTATGAAGAACACATGTGTATTAGTTTTTTTTAAGAATTGTAACCTTATTGTTAGTCCTATGTAAATATTTATATAGAAGATTCAATAAATACTATTTATCATTATAAAAAAAAAAAAAATACAATAATTTGGCCATTTGGTTTCTTTAGTTTCTTAGTATTAAGCAAAGAAAAAAATATTTGTAAAATTAGTCTATGTTGAAACAATTCTATCGCTTCATTTCCACTATGTTCCAAGGTAAATCGTTCTGTTGTTTCTTTTAATGTATTATAATTCTCAAATGATTTATACTTTACTTTTTATAAATAGTTCAGTTTGCTAATGTTAATTCGTACTTGAGTCAGTATGCTCAATCTCAATAAATAAATAAATAGTGTAAGACAAATCTGCAATAAAGCTTGACATATTAAAAAGCTTCTCGTTCTTTTTGTTAATAACTATAAAAAGGAAAAGTTTAACTGGCGCTCGAGCAGGTACAGTAAGAAAGTTATTTATAAGTTAATAATATCCTTCACGCAAGTGCGGTGAAATTTTCGAAACTGAAATAAGGATTGTACAAATTAATGTAAATCACTATCTATTCAAGAATATTATCAGGCAGTATATCAACATCTCTCGCTTATACTGAATAAGATAGGTTGCATGGACTTAAGTCAAGAGTCGGCGTCTTTAATGACTCGCACCTACAGAGAGAAAGCCCTTGATACATTTATTAGGGGATTGAGACGAGATTTACCAAGGCTACTTGCCGTCAGGGAGCCAAGCGATTTACCAAGCGTTACATTTGTGTCTGAAATTGGAAAACAAAAATTTCCGAAACACATTATGCGAATAAGGCACTAACCTATCGAAGAGTACCAACACCGATACCACACCCCAATGTTCAAAATAATAACTATAAACCAAATACATTTTATCCTCAATTAGCCTATCTTCCACAACGAACCAATAACAATTAACTATCAAGGCAATCAGCCTAGACACTGTTTCAATAGTAACTTACAATTAAGACCCATTAACAATTTTGATCCCAATAACAACCCTCAATTTGTACAACGCGCACCAACCTATTTACAAAACCGATATCCCCAACCGATGGAGGTCGAATCCAGTGGTATGAGCAGGAATGTAAATTACATGAATAGACCTTCGCAACCAATACAACAAAATCAATTCGCTTTTAAAAGGCCAGCACCTAGCACTTAACAATTCGTCCCACAGAACAAGATGCAACGTAACTTTCACATAGATACTGACGAACTAAACTAAACCAAGAACAATGCGAGCAAAACGAACCAAAACCAGGTCAAATTGACGACGGAAATTTTGACGACGAGCAAATTTTAGCAGAATACGTGAATGGACTAAACATAGACCTTGAGGAAGACCAATTAAATGACTACAGCGACATTCATTTTTTAAGGATAAACAACTCTTCGCTACCTTATTTCGAGTGTAGAACGAAGAGTAACAAATTTATTAAAATACTAATAGATACCGACTCGAATAAAAATTATATTCGACAACAATGGGTACAAACTCCCAACTCAGTTGGAGGTGAAATATCAGTTACACATCATACGTTACTAAACCTTTTCGGCGAAAGTCAATACAATATTAAATTCTTCAAACTACCGACACATCAATCTTTCTGAAAGAACTTTCTGCAACGATTGATATCAAAAACAATCTCATGACTATTTTGGGTAGGAAAAGGTAACTTCACAAGAAGTCAATCCCATTCGAACGGACCATATGACAACAGATCAAGTACAAATAATCAGAGCTATTCTCCTAAATCACAATAACTTATTCACCGAAACTAATGACAAACTCACCTTTATGACTAAAGTACAGGCCGACATTCGGACTAACTCGGACACACCAATATACTCAAAATACTACCCATACCCAATGCCACTCAAAGAAGAAGTAGAGACTCAGGTCAAAGAACTTTTAGCGAACGGCATAATTCGACCTTCAAGACCACCTTACAACTCTCCAGTGTGGATAGTACCGGAAAAACTGGATGCATCAGGGAAAAAGAAAATCAGAATGGTAATCGACTATAGGAAATTGAATTCGGTCACTGTTTCTGATAAATACCCGATTCCAGAAATAAACGAGGTACTAGCGCAAATTGGTGGTAATCAATTTTTCACGGTCTTAGACCTCAAAAGCGGTTTCCAACAAATTCGTCTTAAAGATTCGGATATCGAAAAAACGGCATTCTCAGTCAACAACGGTAAATATAAGTTTACCCGATTGCCGTTTGGGTTAAAGAATGCACCTTCTATTTTCCAAAGAGCTCTTGACGATATTTTGCGTGAGCATATAGGCAAGAGATGCTATGTTTATATTGATGACATACTAGTATTTGGAAAAAATCTAGAAGAAGATCTGAAAAATATAGAGAGAATATTCCAAACTCTAGAGAAAGCAAACGTCAAATGCCAACTTGACAAATGCGAATTTCTCAAAGAAGTGGTAGAATTTCTGGGTGTTATAATAACATCAAAAGGTATTAAAACTAATCCGAAGAAGATTGAAGCTATAGTCAACTTTCCACAACTAAGAACACTGAAAGAACTTCGTTCGTAATGTCCGGCTGCGAAAGGCGCTTTATTCTTCAATACGCCAAGGTTTCAAAGCCACTTACGGCGATTTTGAGAGGGGAGGATGGTAGACTATTAAGAAAACTATCCGATAAAAAATTAATAAACCTCGATGAAGAAGCTTTGGAGGCATTCCAAAAATTAAAGAACGCGTTAACTTCAGAAGACCTGGTACTCGCCTATCCCACCTTCAATAAATAATTCCATTTGACAACTGATGCTTCGAACTACGCTATCGGGATAGTACTTGAACAAGACAATAGACCCATTACTTTCATTTCAAGAACACTTAAAGATGCTGAGGAAAACCATGCTGCCAATGAACGAGAAATGCTCGCTATCTTCTGGGCATTGAAAAGGCTAAAAAACTACCTATACGGTAAAGCTAAAGTAAAAATATTTACAGCCCATCAGACATTAACTTATGCCTTGAGTAATAAAAATACGAATACAAAATTAAAACGATGGAAAGCAGCACTTGAAGAATATAATTATGAATTGATTTATAAACCTGGTGCAACAAATCTGGTTGCAGACGCACTCTCTTGGACTCCACAGCGTTCTAATATAAACTCAGTTACCACAACAGTACATAGCCACGAGAGCTCATCTCATAATTTAATACCTTGCGTAGAGGCACCAATAAACGTTTTTAAGAATCAAATCTTCGTCGAAATACAATGAGTTAGACATAATTGACATATTTAAGAAACATTTGAACCCATCAATAGTAAACGGTTTATTCACCTCGGAAGAAATATTGGGTAAGGTTCATGAAATTTATCCACCCACTTCAGCAATAATAAAATTCGCTATACCCAGAAACAGGTAGAGGACATTGTAGATCAAGCAACCCAGGAAGAAATTATGTTTAAAACATATAAAAGAGCACATCGCGGTGTACATTAAAATAAAGTTCAAATATCAGAAAAATATTACTTCCCTACAATGAATAAGAAAATTGGCAAAGTAATTAAGCAATGTCAAGTCTGTAGAGAGCAGAAATACGATAGACACCCTATAATCCTGAACTAAAGGAAGCACCTATTCCACAATATCCTGGTCACATTTTTCATATAGACATTTACGCAACTGAAGGGAAACTGGTCCTGACAGCAATAGACAATTTCTCGAAATATGCACCGACCCGAATTTTAAAATCCAAATCAACAGAAGATATAAAAGAACCCTTACGTGAACCCTTATTTGCATACAGGATCCCAAAAGTAATAGTTATGGACAATGAAAGAGCGTTCAATTCCACGACAATAAAGTTTATGGTAAGAGACCAAATGGAAATAGATGTATTTACAGCACCACGATATAAAAGTACGGTAAACGGACAGGTAGAACGGTTCCACTCGACTTTGACAGATATACTTAGATGTTTGAAAACCTACAAAATTCACAACAAGTTCAACGACTTACTTACGAATACAACAGTTCTATATGTGAATCGTGCACATTCGGGCACGATAGTCTGTCAAGCACGAATGTTGTCATAACAAGTGAAATGTTCTTACTTCAAGCATATTTATTTTCAAGAAAAAGTAATCTTGAATTTTGTTTTGATACGTTTTTGATAACCTATGGACTTACTTCGACAACAAGGAATCTTACTTTAAGTACGGCCGTAGAAAGAGCACGATCTTGCTCTCCTGCTCTATTGGCTAGTACAGTAAGCACTAGTCACTCACTCCCATGGAGTGCCCAATGCCCTTCTCCTCAACCACCTGTTCATTCAAACCCAGAAGCTACTGTGTTTAACGCTACAACAAACACAACACAAAGCACAGCTTTTACTTCTACAGCTAGTGACGTTTCAGGAACAACAACTGTGTTCTCAACTACTGCTTCGATTGCGTCATCACATGCAGTTACTGTAACAACAACAAAAACGCAAACATTTAATAACGATATCAACAACACAAAACAAGAACAAGCAAGCAATAGAAAAAATTCTGCTATGCAAGCAAAAACAATAAAAAAGACAACTGTGTCACCAGCAGGTAGTCAAAATCAGCGCATGCAAAACGGGACTCATGAAAATAAAGCGGCAGTGCAGACAGGTATTGACCGCTACATACAATTCCACAATAAACGCAAACTAAGCCCGCAAAAGAATAATAATGCTAAAACAAAAAACGATTTTGGAAAGTAATAGGTTCCAGCTACTTGCTGAAAAAGATGAACCTGTTAAAAAAGATGACAATAACTCAGCAAAACCTAAAACCGCGAAACCTCCCCCAATATATGTTCGTGATGAAAGCTCGAATAGACTGGTAGATGCAAAGAATTGTTGGCAAGAATAACTTTCATATTGTCCCTATTACCAAGGGTAATATAAAAGAAACTAAGGTACAAATTTATACAGAAGCAAACTACAGTTCTGTAACAAAGTACCTTAGAGAGTCTAAAAGAAACTACTATACATATCAACTTAAAAGTAGTAAAGGGCTGGTTGTTGTAATGAAGGGCATTGAACCCTCTGTGGATTGTAGCGATATTAAGACTGCACTGGAAGAAAAAGGGTTTGAAGTCAAAGTAGTAATTAATATGTTTAATAAAAAGAAAATCCCACAGCCATTGTACAAAATTGAGTTGGCTCCAAAGTTGCAGCACTTAAAGAAAAATGAAGTGCATCCCATTTACAACCTTAAATGTTTACTTCACCGGTAACTGTGGAGGAGCCTCACAAACGAGTAAATCCTGTGCAATGCACAAATTGTCAGGAATTTGGACACACGAAATCTTATTGCACCCTTCGTCCAGTATGCGTAGCTTGTGGAGACTTGCATGAAACCGCAACCTGTAAACTAAGTCGCGATAATCCTGATCTGAAAAAATGCAGTAACTGTGGGGGTAATCAATCAGCCAATTATAGAGGTTGTCCTGTATATAAGGAGTTGAAGAACAGGTTGCAGTCACAAAAAAATTCCGCCCATTAAAGCCGTGAGGCTAATCGTACAGAATCAGCGACGGTTATGTGTCCACCACCTAATATTCCTTTAACTTCAAAGGTGACGTATGCAGGTGCCCTGCGCTTAGGCGTTCAACAAGAAACTGCGAAAAAGATTGTGAAGCCTAAGGCTCCAATGTCTCAACATAATAAGCCAATCTCCAAACTACCCCAACTCTAAATGCGTGTAATGAGCCAGTGTTGCAACCACTAAGTTCTAGTGAATCTATGTTGGTGAATTTATTACAAACCTTGAATCAATCAATCTTAATGATGTAAAACAAAGATTATAAAATCCAATTCCCCATATTGGCTCATTTAAAAATGACTCACTGGAACGCAAATGGCGTTTCACAGCACAAACTAGAGCTGATGAAGTATCTAGAGGACAACAATGTAGATGTGATGTTAGTCTGTGAGACTCATTTGACTAGCAAAAACAACTTCTTTATACCAAAGTACTTAGTTTATACAACAAATCATTCGAATGGAAAGGAATGATCCATGGTGGTACATGCATTATTATAAGAAAACGTATTATACACCACACTCAAGATCCATACTCATCTAATTATCTACAAGCAACTTTGGTTCGGATGCAAATACGTTACGGTAATCTCACGTTATCTGCTGTATATTGTCTTCCAAGATTTTTAATATCTGCAGATGTGTTTAAAAATTTCATTGATAGCCTTGGACAACGATTTTTTGTGCGCAGTGACAAGAATGCTACACAAACCTATTAGGGTTCTCGTTTAGTAAATCCAAAAGATCGGCAAGTTTACAGCACTCTTGTAAATTCAGGCTTGGATGCTCATCTTAAAAGCCTTCAGGAGTGATTATCCAACTGGAGGATTAAAGTCAATGAGGGGAAATGTAAGCATATTACATTTACATTGAACCGACGGACTTGTTTTCCAGTAACATTAAATGGTGTTACAATTCCTCGAACCCAAGTGGTAACTTATTTTGGCGTTCACCTGGACAGACGGCTTACCTGGCGGAAGTATATAGAATCTAAAAAGGTACAAATGAAACTAAAGGCTCAAAGTCTTCACTGGCTAATCAATTCTAAATCTGGACTGAGACTTGATTACAAGGTGATGCTATATAACTCTGTTATTAAACCAATTTGGACTTATGGTTCTGAATTGTGGGGTACCGCGAGCGCGAGTAACATTGAAGTTATACAAAGAGCACAATCCAAGATACTTGGAACAATCATGGGAGCGCCATGGTATATGAGGATTGAAGACATTCACAAGGGCCTGGAAGTACCACCTGTCAAAGATGAATGTTCCAAGCGTAAAGCTATTTACATGGATAAATTAGTTCGGCATGTTAATCCCCTACCCAGAGTCCTTGTCCATACAAGGAACTCATCTCGACTGATCCGTAACGATCGTGCTGCCCTTTTGATTAATTAGAGGCTCGTAGAGCCAAGTGAACTGCTTCCTCTTCATTGTAGGATTTAGAAGATTTGTAACCTTATTGTTAGTCCTATGTATTATATAGGAGATTCAGTAAATACTAGAAAAAAAAAGTACGTTTTCTGTTACCTACGACTCCATTCGGTCTTGTTTTAAGACCAAAGCCACTTAAAGTGAAACCATTTCGGTCTCAAATCAAGTACAGATTGTGCTTCGGGGTCTGAAAAGTAGAACGGAATGTACTTGAAGTGAGAACATATGTTCTCAAAATGAGTCCATTTCGGTCTCAAAACAAGTACGGATTGTTCTTAAATTATTGTTTATTTCTTATTAATAACCTTGTTTAGGAGGAGCCTGCCATTGTACATTAGCTGCCGTTGTATGCACACAAGAAGACACTTTTGATGGCGCCGACATGGTCTCATCATCTATTCCAAACTGAAGTAAAACTTTTTTATAAAATATTTTTGCAATTACTGAAACTAGCGAACTGACCTTTTTTTTAAATAATTTCTCCTTAAACTCCATTCTGAGGCTAAGAGGAGGTATAGCCTCCTTTATGTCTTCATGTTTCATAAATTGCAGGCTACTATACGTACGTCATACTTGATCCTAACATATTACAAAACAGACAAACTTATTCAAATTATTTACGAAAACATAAGCAAAAATCATAAAAGACAACAATGTATAATACATTACATGTACGAGAATGCATGTTAGTAAAGCATTATCGCGGTTTCTTTTTTCTCAAAAAATCCAGAAGAAAACATATTGTCGTTGCAATCATATTAAATTCTTGTAATAGTTCCATTAATTTTATGTCTTTTTCTACAATTTCTTCACTCATTTTCAGTTTTGACGAACACTTCACTACAAAGTCACAACTTAGAATGGCACGCGTCGTCAACTCTTTTTAGTTTAGTTTTTCAGACTACAAAGATCATCAATCACAAATTATTGACGCTCAATCGCAACAACAATTTCAAAAGAATTTTACCGATTTGAACGCATGAGAGCGTGATTTAATGTGTGCTATACACACAAAATTTTTCATTACAATATATGTAAGTAAGAGCAGAATGAGAGCAAAAGTTAGAGAGCGCTCTCAATTCTCTCAATTTATGCGCTATCCTCTTCTAACAGCCGCGGGATAAGCTCAAATCAAGTTTGTTTGTTCTTGACTTAAGTTTATTTGGTCTTGAATTGGGAATTGAGTACAAATTGGTATTATTTCAAGCACAATTAGAACAATTGCAACTAGATTTGTTATGTTTGGTATGTTAAGCACAATCGGTCCTCACCTCAGCACGGTGTTTTTCTCTCTATATATTCTGCAGGAATATTAATGCAAAACTTGAAGACTTTGAAAGAGAAACAATTACATTCTTTAGAAGCCCATAATATCAAGCACGAGATGTAATTTTTGTAAAAAAATAAAAGGTTGGGTTCTAAACTTTCAGCATAAAAAAAAAAATATTAAAAGGAAATAGTAAAAGAGAATAAAGAAAAAAGTATTATAACGAAGTCAGGCAGAACAGTGCACAAGAGCAATATTAAAAATAACTTATAACAATTACAGAAAAATAATAGACAAGTATTCATTAACGAAGTCCTCACTAAACAGATAAATAACCTGACCACAATCATAAATGATATAGGACATAATATTCATAAAGATGATTATATTATTACAGAAATAACATTAAGTATCCAAATAGAATCAAAACTGTCAAAGAAATTTTAATAGATATTAAGTACGCCATTCAATGGGCAAAAGCCATTATAATAAATTCAATGTTGTTAAATAAAAAAATGCAAATCGCATTAGAAAAACTAAAAGAAGAAAACAATCATATCTACAATTACCTAGAAGCATCCAAGATGGAAATAGTAATGCAACCAACACCGGTAGAAAAGGGAAGATTGGCATTACTATCCCTAGAAGCATTACATGAACTGAACATCAGAAACACCCGAACGATTAGGACTAACTACAACAGTCAATCGTTATATGACATATGGCACTATAACCATATGTGCAGCAGCAGTTGTAGCCCTAAAACTTTTATTGGGACGGCGCCAAAAGATAATTATTCGAGAAGCTGCACCTTTACAAGTTCAACCACCCGTTCAACCGTCAACCACAGTTAATACTCATCAAATGACCCAATTAAAATCAATGACGTTCCGTATTTTTGACGCTCGCGGACAAGCGATTTAAAGAGGGAGAAATTATCAAACAACAAATTAAAAGCAAGAAATACAATATTTGCTCATTTGGTTTCTTTAGTTGTTTAGTATTAAGCAAATTATTGTTAAGATAAAAACATTTGTAAAATTAGTCTATGTTGAAAAAATTCTATCGTTACATTTCCACTATGTTCCAAATGATTTATACTTTAGTTTATATAAATAGTTCGGTTTGCTAATGTTAGTCAATTTGTACTTGAGTCAGTATCAATAAATAAATAAACAGTTAAAACAAATCTGCAATAAAGCTTGACATATTAAAAACCTTATCGGCCTTTTTTTTAAATAACTATAACTTATAACAACTCAGCGAAATGCAAACAAATTAATATGCGAGATCGGTGCGTTTAGGGCACGCACACAAATTAAAAGCATGAATGAAATTCGCTCTCTCCATGAGCACAAATATGATTCAAGAGAATAGCGAAAACGTAACAGTTGTAATTGCGGCAGTTGTGTTATTGTTGTTGATATGTTGTGCACAAAAGCAAACAGCAAAAACAACAGCAACTCAGCGGCAACGACAGAAGCAAAGTCTAAAGGGCCCCCGACATGATCATGCAATTATTATACATTTTATCATAGTGTTAGTGTTAGTGCGTGGCATGTAAAAAGCATGACGAAATATCTAATCGATTTAGATATTTCATCATGCCATTTTTTCTCTCATTGCTTTGTTTATATAAACAACATTCTCTCTTTGGCTTGCTATCTCATTTACGCCTTCACGAAGTAAGTATGTGTGAAGGAGGCGAATATAAGCAAGGGCTCACTTTTATGAAATATTTGGACAGAGCAGACGTGAGCGCGTTAGCGGATGGCATGTAAAATATGTGCAAAGTGCCGACGGCGTCGTCATCGGCATTGTTCGCACATCAAAAAATTACAAGAAATGAATTATCATCATGCTTCCATGCAGCGAAATGGTTGATGCTAAATGCATGATCATGTCGGGGGTGCTATTGTTTTTGGTTATTGTTGTTATATTGTGCTCAAAATCAAACAACAACATTAACAACCACAACGACACAAGCAGTCGTAGTTTTTGGTTGTTGTTGTTTTATTGTACATACACAAAAGCAAACAGCAGCAACAAGAACACCTACCTAGCATCAATAACACAAGCAAAGTCATTTTACGCACGACGATCAGCGACCCGCGCACTTCCATTCTCAACAGACGCTCGCTCATTCGGTCATTCGGCTAATTGTTCCTATACTCTTCGTAAAAACACACATAAGTAAAGCATTTTTCATATCTCTCTTACTCATGCATAAACATTCATTCTCTACGCTGCTGACGTACAAGAAATGTCCAGTGTGTATCCCCCATCAACGTCTCTCCCTCGCATCAACACATTTGATTATCATAACGTTTTTGAAGTGAGGTACATCTCGCTGAAGAAGTTTCGCTTCAAAAACTTTTTGAGTTCTGTGAAAACGGTATAAAAAGCGCTTCATATCGTGTTTACAGGGAGCTGTTGTCGGTGTTCTGGCGAACTCGCACGGAACTGGAGTTCAAATAGACAACAAGAAAACGGAAAATGAACAAAATTTGTTGTTAAAGATGAGACAAGAAGTTCAGTGCAAGTTCGGCCAGAAATTGGTCATTCTGTGAAATATGCACTTTGTGGGGGGATCACTCTGTGCAGTGTTGGGAATTTTTTTCTCCCATTGTTCCAAACTTCTTAGATGACATTCGACTGTGTTGCACGACCACAAAAAAAGGTGTTGTAAGAATTAAATGCACTGGAAATTGTTCTAATTTATATACTTTTAACCAATTTTACAAATGAACTTACCGCAACGTGTGCGCAATGTTCTATATATATATATATAAGTTAACACAACAATCTCCACAGCCAAAATAAAATGTATTAATTTATATAAATGAACCCAAAGTTATTTCTCGAATGTTTTTTTTAGTTTCTTAGTATTGTTAAAATAAAAACATTTGTAAAATTAGTCTATGTTGAAACAATTCTATCGCTTCATTTCCACTATGTTCCAAGGTAAATCGTTCTGTTGTTTCTTTTAATGTATTATAATTCTCAAATGATTTATACTTTAGTTTATATAAATAGTTCGATTTGCTAATGTTAATTTGTACTTGAGTCAGTATGCTCAGTATTAATAAATAAATAAACAGTCTATAAATAAATAAACAGTGTAAAATAAATCTGCAATAAAGCTTGACATATTACAAAACTTTTCGGTCTTTTTTAATAATTATAAAAAGGAAAAGTTTAACTTACATCACTTGTCGATCGAAACTTGGAATTTGTCTAGCAGTAAGGGTAAAGATGTGTAAAAATAATTAATATATATTGTATATTTACAAATACATAATTAAAACAAACAATAATATTTATTAATTGGCGCCCGTGGAGCATGTGATTTTGTGGAAAAGAAAATAAACGAAAAGATAAACAAACTGCAGTGGGTGATTTCGAAAAGAATAAAAGAGAAAAACTGAAAACATCAAGAAACAACAGCAATAGCAAATTCAGCTCCCACCAACAGTAAAAACAACACCAAGACTACACATCAACAACAATCGACAATAACATCATCAACAAGGAAAATAATGTTCGCGACCGTTAAAATGCCCATATTTGAATGGAGGAACATAATTTTGTTGACATTGTCAGGTTTTGATGCGATAACATAACGCTTTTCCGATATTAAGTTTCTGGCGCTTGAAAATGACCTTTCTGAGGTACAACTACTACTTAGCAGGAATGCACAAAATTTTGCAACTAGTTTGGAACAAGAGAGGAAAATTATTTTTGTTTAATTGCAACCAATGAATGCAATCGAAGTCGTCCGTAAAAACAACTTTTGAATTGCAGTATCTTTCAACTTCTTCGTCTACTTTATCGCTTTGGTCATCAGTTGTTATTTCCAAGAAATCTGCATAATCATTTTTGCTTGTATAAGCCGTATTTTCTGTTGGTCTATCATCTGTTACTTCTTTATATATAGCCATTATTTCTTTGCACTCCTTTATTATATCTTGCTTTTCAAGTTCCGTGAAATGTAGTGTTTTATTTGTGGGTTTATAGAACGCCCTCTTTTATGTAGTGCATGGTACACGACAAATATGACGTTCTTAAATAATTGTCCGTCCATAAATCGCTAGTTATCGCGTAACCATAGCATTTAAATTTTTGTTATTTCCTCCTTGATCGGCCTAAAGTATGACTCATACACTGCGTCAATATTTTGTGAAACTGTTGTGGGATGCGGCAACAAGTTTTCGCATGGCCCCAAACTTTGTACCCACTTAAATGAAGTATTTTGCAATTTTTTTTTAAGCCCAGAGTCGCCAAATATCCCAAATGGACTTCAATTTTTTTACCGTCCATTCTGTGAACAACGTTACGCCCTGTTGCTTTGTTTCTTTATCCACAGAAACCTCTTCAACGTTATTGCGGATAGCGTTGTTGTAGCATTTGTGCTTCGTCAAATCCTCCCCTCACTTAGATATAGTGAAGCATATCTTGCAACCAACGTAGCCAGGTATTTAGTTTCCGAAATTATCATTGATCCTTGCCATAACGTACCACATCTACTACGTCCCTTTTTTGCCTTAAAAGTAAATTCTCCGCTGAGGAGCTATGTTTTCAGTACTACTCTCTGCGGTAGTGTACTCTCAGAAGCATCCTATTTTTAATAAATTGTGATAAAATTACTGGATATTTTCTCCAGCTCACACAAAACATTAATGGACGGGCACAAAAACACAATAATTTGTAAGACTACGTTGAGCCAAACAAACACATATCATAATAAGTATAACAAATTACAAACTTACATTTTCACAAATACTTTGGAAACTCATAATTATATACTTCTTATTTTTTTATACTTCGCAATGCGAAAATCGAACATACAAACTAGTACTGGATAACGTAACTCATTCACTCAGTCAAACGGAATGAAACACTCATGTATTCGTTTCATTCCGCTTTGACTAATGAGACACATACACAATGCTGAGTCAAAAACTCAGTCACTCATCACTCACGGCTTTGGTCACTCAAATTTTTGAGTGACTACGACATTACTCTGAGTGACGATTAATTTTCGTAGAGTCAAGCAGCTGTCTAGTATATAAGCCTATAAGCCGGCCATGAATTTAATGTTTTTTTTGTTGAGTTACGCAACCTTCAAAAAATTCTTATTTAAATCTTTTTCTAATACAGAATTTTAAGACATTGCCTTGCGTTAAAGTGGTTGCAGTTTTCTGCTACCTCCCAGTATAATGACCTGTGTCAAGGACAAATAATAAATCCAAAGCAATTTAAAATTTACAAATGCAATAAAACTGAAATGCATTTCACTTCACGTGATTTTCAATGGGTTAATATAATAAATAAACACAATAATATGTACATTCATTGGCCTTGATTCAATTAAACTGTAGATCGTGTTAAAGTACGTACATTTATTCTTACTTCACTATTTTCTCTCTTTTGTTTGTGTCCTTGGAGTAATGATGGCTAATTGTAATTGAATGTTTTTTTTTTTTAATGATTTATCTGTAGCTGTCTTCGACATTCAACAACATTCAACAAATTTTAATAATATTGTCTCGTGACGATAAGAATTAAGAAATATTTATGAATAAGATTACATATTTTATAACAATTACTACTAAGACTTAACAATTATTAATACTTATAATCTGCAAGGTAGATTAAGTACATGAAACCCCTTAAGGCGCCTTGTATGTGAGCTGCTGTCAAATAATTTGATAGCCAAAGGATTGACGTGATTATTTAGTCTGTTTACATAATTAATACTAAATATCTGTCTTGACTAAAGGCGTTTTTGTATTTCTGTGTATAGATTTGTTTGTTACAAACCATGATGCATCTAGAATTTGACGGAGGATTATGGATTGAAATCTTTGCAGAATTTCAATGTTAGAATTGTTTGTTGTGGCTTACAGTTGGATTCCGTACGTCCACGTATTTAATGTAAGACAATATTTTGAATATTTTGCTTTATACTGTTTTCTAGGTAAGCGGCGCATCAAATCCTCAAAAACGTTCATAGTGCTTATCGACAAATACCAAAGCTTGACAATAAAGTGAATATACACGGAATATTTTGTACCTCCGACGAAAAACATATTTATTTACGATGTGTAATATACATATATATATTTTACGTTATAAACGTTCAAAAGAAAAAAAAACAATAAAACACCTAAATATAATAATAGACTTATAATATACCTTTAATAAGTTAACGTATGCGTATATGAAGATTCTGTGGAGCTTGATATTTCCAAAACTAAGAAAGGTGCAGATAGAAAAGAAAGAATGGGCGAAGTAAAAATTTCAGATACTTATGAACATGAATTATCTCAATGTTTAATTATAAGCTTTTGAGGGCGTGCACTATATTCTTTGCAAGTAGTTTCGTTCTGGATATGTGACTATTTTGCAATCAGTTCTTAAAAATAAAGGGTAACATTGGAAATGACTTCCACCCAGTGCATAATTACAAGTATGTAATACTTTTCCTTTTTAAAAATTGTATTTCTTCATGACAAACTTATAATATTGTGTGAAGAGTATTATAAATGATACTACATATATGTATGTACATATGAAGAAAATAAATCGCTAGGAGAATAGAAGGAACCCAGTAGTATTCTCGGTGCCAATTGTCCCCGTTTCGATTTATTCACTAGTTCCTTTTCTTAACACCTTGGGACTAATCACGAGGTTAACTGAGGCGAGCCAGTATGAGAGAACATTGAGAGTTTGAACTGGCGTCGAGAGCGGAAATTCTAAACAAAAGAATGTGATAACGAAGCGTTATTAAATTTTGCGAAAAACATGCGTATTGTTGAATTATTACATTTGGGAAGATTTGTGTCAATTTTGCGTGGTGTTTACTGTTGTGAAAACAAAGTGAAAAAAAATGTTGAGAGATGCGCGTCTCATTATTTGTTGCCGGCATCATAAAGATAATAAAGTAAGGTGAGTAGTGTATTAAATATTTATTTAGTGCATTTTATATAATTTTTGATATTAATTTCTGTTTTGCATAATTTCTAACTGTGTAGCAAATAGAAAAACACGAGTTCAAAAGGAAACACAAAGATTTGGATACGGAAACCGAAGACAAGTAATCATGCAATAACATCATTTTTTTTATATATTTTAGACATAACCTAAGTTTAGGAGTTCTACTGACTGATCCCAGAACTGGTGAACGGTAACTGGTTCGGAACTAGCCACTAATGACAAGTTCGCAACTAGCCACTAGTTATAATACTAGTTCGGAACTAGCCCCAGGATAAGCGGGCGGTGGCAATTGACCCCTTCCAATGACTTACCCATTTTAAATTCAGCACTCATTTGCATACAAATCTTTATACAAAAAAAATAATTTATCTTTCAAAGACATGGTAATTTCACAAATCAAAAATATAAAAGAAATAACAGAATTAAAAACAAAACACAGTAATAACAAATTCAAAAATATTACTTTTATTTAATAATATTGGCAATTGCAATAATAATAATAATATTAAAGTTAAAAATAAGCAAACAATAAGTCAGAAATATATAAAAACTGAAAATATGCAAAACTCAAATAATAAAAAATATTGTAACACAAACAATATTTCAAGAATATGTAATTCAAAATTTAAAGTAAACAATAATAAGAAATACATAAGCATAAACAACGTTGGCGTTGGCTTCGCTTCGATCACTTATGCTCAATCAACATAAAAAAGTTTAGGAACATTGAACCGATATTTGCATGTGCCGTTGTTGAATATAAAAAACATTTTACTCTTCTTGTTTTTTTTTATTTTTTATTAATACAATATATTCTCAAATATATAATTGGCGTAAATACAGTGTACTGCGCTAAATTCATGCTCATGACGCTTCATCGTAAGAGACCTCATTTAGCTTCTTATACGATAGACAATAATACATTGGCACGTGTTTCTACTTTTAGTGACCTTGGAGTGATTTTTGACCCTAAACTGAGTTTCAACCCTCATATTTCATCAACTATTAATAAAGCTAAGAGTATTTTTGGCTTTATTAAAAGATGGTCTAAAGAATTTAATGATCCCTATACTACCAAAACTCTTTTCATCGCTCTAGTCCGCCCTGTACTTGAATACTGTTCGTGTATCTGAAGCTCCCAATATAAAAAACATCAAGACCGCATTGATTCCATACAGAAGAAATTCCTTCTTTTTGCACTTCGTGACTTAAATTGGGATCCAAGTGTACGTTTGCCTTCATACTTTAGCAGGCTTCTTCTTATAGATCTCCCATCATTGCAAAATTGCTGAATAACTAGCTTTTGCGGCTTGTGAGACGAGGACGGACGGACACCGAAGTCTCTGCAATAGGGTTCCTTTTGGTACACTTTGCGTTTGGAACCCTAAAAATATTGAAATTGTGGTAATATAATTATGACTAAGGAAAATAGGTAGATGAAAACATCACTTAATAGTGAAAGATAATCTCACAACTAGAACCCATAACCTTACTCCAAAACCTATAACTAAGTAACAACTAGAGTTGGCACATGGTGAGGCTAGCCTAAGCCACGTTGTGTGTTATACGAGTATAAGTGAATTGCGATTATTGAATTTAGTCATTGAACAATTGCATGGAGTTGTCCATCACATTATTTGTGCGTTTGAATCAGAAATGTATTGCTCTGCTGTGTTCTTGGATGTCATGCAAGCCTTCGACAGGGTATGGATAGAGGGACTACTGCTTAAACTAATAAGACTTCTTACAGGTAAACAATATCTTCTGCTCAAGAGCTATTTGACGGATAGAGATTTCTTGGTAAGAGGTCGAAATGTAGAGTCTGGCATTAAGCGCATCAAGGCTGGTGTACCACAGGGCAGTGTTTTTGCCTCAGTTCGTTTACTCTCTATTCACGGTGGACATGCCGATGTCGGAAAATGATAATTTGTTGGTAGCAACATATGCAGATGACACCGCCATACTCGCGAACTCAACTTCCCCTATTGAAGCAGCGGAAATTTCTCAAATCTATTTACAGCGATTTGAAACATGGGCTAAGCGATGGAACATTGGTATAAATCCCCTCAAATCCGCCAACTGTACGTACACATTTCCCCCTCCGGGAAATTCTTTTGAGTTTTATAGTCTTGATGTATAGAAGATATGTAAGAGAGTCTCTGCATGCTGTTGTTACAACATGGTAACTGGTGCACCATGGTATGTTAGAAACTACACCGTGACCTTAAGATGCCAACGGTGATTGAGGAAATAAATATTTTCAGCAGCCCAAAAACAACAAGGTAGAGGCAAAATTGATTTGAAGATAATCATAATGTTATGAAGTGACAGATGCGATTTCCGATTTATCGAAGGATAAATCACACAGATAGTTTTGTTAATCTTGTCCAACCTATTGGCGATGTGAATTTTGAATGTAAGTTTTCTGTCTAAATGCAGACTAGACACTTGCATGGCTTAGTCAAACGCCTTTTGAGACATTGTCAACAAAAACAATTGAATATTTAGTTGATACTATATTGCTTCGCATATGAAGTACGAAAAAGTGGAATGACTGAATGATTAACAATTCAACTAATGAGTGCGCTAGGCACTTGGTAGTTGTTTTTTTTTTTTTTTTTTTAATTAATGTTGTGTCATTAAGCACAGCAAGTAGAAGAACCCAAGGGTAAATTGAGACGCAAAAAATGCGGAAGGCATTTTGCGAAGAAAACAACCCCTACATTTTGAATAAATCGAAAAACTTAACTCACTCACTCAGTCAAACTAATGAGAATGCTGAGTCAAAAACTCAGTCACAGTCATGACTCACGGCTTTGGTCACTCAAATTTTTGAATGACTACGTTACTACTCTGAGTAACGACTAATTTGAGTAGAATCAAGCAGCTGTCTAGTACAGACCCAGATATCTTAGATTATTGAACCAGGGTTTGTCCTTGCTATTAAGTTTCAGATTTGCATTTGGTATGTGGCTGTTATTTCTTTTCTTAGTAAAGAGAATTGCAGAGGACTATAAACACCAGATTAAAAGTTTTCATTTATTAATCACTGTAAAAACATTATTTGCCAAATACATATCTCAGATAATAGGATGAGTGCCAGAAATCGCTGACGGTTTTGAATTGGAATGGTTTCAATTTCACCCGAAAAATCGGTAGCTCTGCTAGGAGAATGGGCGACTTAATTTTTCGAACCTTGATGTTCGAATGAAAAGTTATTTGCGAGCCGTCCATTTGACACGTAACGATTTTGTTGCGATAGTTATCCATGATTCTCTTTTGGTTTCTCTTGCTTGTATTTACACTCGTGAAACAACTATTTTGAGATTTCTCATCCCCCACTCATATCCCTCACTGAATAAAAGCAAAAATACGCGAAAGAAAACTAACAAAAATCACGAAACAGAATCACTGCATGCATAAATTTAATTTCAACAGCCACAACTTGCAAACATGACAACTTTTACCAATGAGATAATGTTCTATAGTAGATAACGTTTTTAGTTTTTTTATTTTTATATGTAAAAATGATCGTCGAAACCTATACGAACGCTCATTAATTGAGAACGGATGACCCAGTACATGGCGCTATTGTCGAAATACAGGCATTTTTTTAACAAAGTTTTTTAACATTTTTTGATATAGCGCACCCTATACTAAGACGATTTTAATAATTTTTTTAAAATGACAAATTAATGCTAATTAAAAGAGTGGCATACTTATTTTTTCAGTTTTTAACTTTTAATATAATATTTTGAAGTGTTAAGTTCTTTTAAAACCACTGCCAGACCAAGCATAAAAAGTTTTGTACATTTTTTCGTTTGGAGACCCCACATCAAAAACAAAAGGAAACAACTGAACCTAAAACTAATCAGGATGAGGCACAATTCAAAATTAAGCACAAATAACAAGCTTCTTCTCTACAAAACCATCCTCAAACCAATATGGACTTATGGCACAACTTCAAAATCAAATGCCAAAATTATACAAAGTTTTCAGTCCAAAGTTTTAAGGAGGCTTGTCAATGCTGAATGGTATGTCCGCAACTCAGTCATCCACAGAGACTTGCAGGTGTCAACTGTAAATGAGGAAATTGTGAACCGCAGTAAGAAACATGTTCTTCGACTTGAATCACATGAAAATCACCTCGCTGTCAATTTGTTAGACAATAGCTTGCACACTCGTAGGTTAATGCGTTACCATCCCCTGGATCCTCTTTCAGATCACCGGAAGACTAAACGATGTTCTTCAGTCAATTATATATTTAAATATAACTCTTAAGTAACATGTCATTCTCAACTCATAAAATTCGCTGCTTCTCCCTTTTAGGAGAGTTGCAAATAAAAATACAGTTAAAAAAAAAAAGAAACATTTTTTCGTTTTTAATGCTTTGGTTATTGTTATTGTTGTATTTTTCCTCTCTTTTTGCGTTCTTCGTTTCTGTATTTTGTGTGCGACAAGAAAGAGACAGTGTCTTTCGTTGTTTGAGCTTTGGTTTGTTTGTGTTTTTGTTTGAGGCTATTGACCAATTTTGGTTTGTCGATAAGGGAAGTGGGAGGGTCGCGGGTTAGTCGTGTACCAAAAACCAAAATGTGTTCCGCTGATTTTTGCTTCCCTTCTTCTTTCGCGTATTTTTTTTTTTTGACTTTTGTTGAGTGGCGGCGGTGAGTAATTTAAAAATATTAGAAATTTGAAACGTAGGTATGTATGCAATTTTTGTTATTGTTTTTGCAAACTTTTTTGGTCTTCATTGCATATGCTTTGCTCCTGCTTGAATTGTGTGTTTTTATTTTTTTTCCCTCTTATGAGTATTTGAGTGCATTTAATGACAGTCAATCAGACCTGCAAACCTTTTTGTGTCGCGTTTCTATAAAACTGACATCTATTTTGCCGACTTCTTTAAGTAATTTGAAAATATTAGAAACGAGCATTAGAGGCACTCGATCGAACGTTAAGAGATTTGCGCAGCAATCAGAAATATTTCGGAGTCGCGATGATTCTACTGTCAGGAGGTTTCCGCCAAATGCTACCGGTCATTCCCAGATCAACTGCTGCTGATAAAATGCTTTATATTTTTAGTTCGATTTGATTATCTGACGCATAAACAAACCTTAATATTATTTTAAAAAAAATATGCAGCTTGCTTCATTACCATTCATTTTTTGTTTAAAAACAATATTATTAAAATCGGTTCTGTATATATGTGGCAACCCAGACCACAGCCTATCGGCAAGGGTTGGCAACAAACAAACGATATGTTGGGAACAAACAAAGGATTGATTGGCAACGGAAAAAGTGACGCGGCTAAAAATCACGAAAAAGAAAAACGATTGGAAAAACTTTGTAATATACTTACGTATTATCACTACATATTATAAAACAAAGTCGCTTTTTTCCTATGTAAGCTTAAATCTTTAAAACTACGCAACGTATTTTGATGCGTTTTTTTTTAATAGATAGAGTGATTGAAGAAGAAGGTTTATATTTATAATAACATCCATTAAATAGTGGAGAAATACTGTTATTTTCACTATACACATACCTATATGCCTATCTTTAAAATTAATGTAGTTGGCATAGTGTTATAATTCATGGAAAAAGCATTTACTGTCACTACAATATTCCAGCATCTCATTATTTACACAGCAAAGTTTCTTCAAATGTGATTTTAGATTTTTTTTATTTAAGTCTGATTATTACTATCAAGAAACTAGAAAGTCATGTCTGG